>MU858080.1:0-268273 GCA_033297075.1 Rhypophila decipiens | reverse complement strand
CTTAGTCAGCCGTAGCTTTGGTGGCATTGTTATCGATAAGATCAGCCGGATCCAGTCAAATGGCTTGATTCGGCTAGCTCTCTCGATCCTAGAACTAACAACCACCACTATCCACCACACGATACAGTAAAATAGACTCAATCAACGAGCTTCTCTTTTCCTGCATCAACAATGCTGGCCACACCGTATGAGTCTCTGGCGCCCGAGGTCGCAGCCGGCTTTCCAGCTAGTCCCGCAAGCGATATCTGGGCTCTCGGTCATTGTCTGTTTCAGCTGAGGTCTGGCGAGGGCCCGTTCGAGAACTGTTACCAGGTGACCTCTCCGGCAGATCTTTTGAGATATATCATCCTGACCTTGGGTGATATGCCGCCCGAATGGCAGGAGATCCTGTGGGACGAGGACGGAATGCCGACAAGGGACCCTGGTGCAGGAAACCCGCTCGAGAAGTTGGAGTCCATGGAAAAGCGCCCTCTCAAGGATCTGGTCCGCAAGATTTGGGATGAGCCCGAGGGTCATGTTGTCCAGACCGGCGCGGCTAGCAGTCTCGAGGAGGATGATTGTAAGCCCGATTACTGGGGAGACAGGATCCCGTATGCCGCATGCTTCGAGGACATGGTGTGGAAACCCAAGGCTGTGAGGGTGGACAATACCTACATGTATCGGTACAACCGTGAGCAACTCGCGGTCTTGAAGGAGTTGCCACAGATCCCGGAGCACGAGGCGGACCTGCTCTTTGACCTCTTGTCCAAGATCTTTGTCTATGATCCGGCGAGACGTCCCACTGCCGAGGAGGTTCTTGGTCACCCTTGGTTTCATATGGATGGTGAGTCTGATGTATGTGTTCAGTTGGGCCAGATAGTGTGTTGGTGCCTTTGACACCAACCTAATATATTTTGCGTTGCCTTTTAATGCCATCAGCATGATCTAATATGCGATATATCCCTGGTACATTGAACAAACTTGCATCAGACTGTCATCTTATTAAATGGCTACATAAACAACTTTGTAGCCCAAGCATGTCGTCGGCAGAAGATGCCAGCTCTGGCCGGACGGTTGGTATGCCAATCCGTGGGCCAGCCAAACCGGGCTCGTCGAGGTTGGCTGAGAACGAAGAATAGTCACATACTTATGGCTTTCCAGACCCGGTGTTAAAGTGTAATGCGTTCAGACTCCGTGACAGGTGTAAATGCCTTTAATGAATACCCAAAGAAAGAAAATAGTAGGCGCATAATACGTTATATCTTTTAGTCGTAAAGTTGGACAGAAGTACGCCCTAGACGAAAAGGTTATAATGCGTTGGATATGGAATTTCAAGGCGTATATTTAGTTTGTTATATGGCCTATACCATTTCTTTAAATAGCATGGGCATTTTGCTTCATGCCCCAATCTCGACCCAAAAAGCTGGTAATTACAAGAACCTTGTAATTACCAGCTTCTTGTTACTAAGTAACAAGATGATTCACGGTGTTACCAGTACGTGTTAGGGTTAGCGTTAGCGTTCAAATGGAGGACCTGGTATAATTATACCAAGTTAGGGTGAGCTTGGCACTCTGGACATCCTATCGGAATACCGCAGTCACAGGCTCTGCTCGGTTGAGGAATCAGGGCCCCCAAACATGCCCCATCACGTAGTCCTCTTTGGGCCATACTGGAAGCCCGTTAACCGCCCTCGATAGCAACAGACCAGGGTCATAGAGCTGTTGGTTCGAAATTGTCACCCTGCCTGCAGACTAAATGCAGCCCCCTGGTCACAGTCACGGATCTACGGGCTAGGCGGGGTCCGGACTTTGGCTCATGGATATGATTATCAAGCCAACAGCCAACGGCATAATCAATGCGGGAAACTTTTTCTCCGGGGTCAATTGGTTCTCTCGCCAAAGCACCAAAATTCCGTGCTTCTCGAAGTTCTAGTCTATCGAGATTTGATCACACACCGTCTACGACTTTGGTATTCACACTCCGGTTACCAACGACGTTGCCTTTTGTCTGTGTGTTATCATCACCTGTACACAGTACAGGCATTAGTAATTACAATGTCACTTCCTCTGGGGCCACCTGCGCCAACCACATCGTCGGACAATACGAGCACGCGACCATGGTCCCAGTCGGCTTTGACACACACCAAGGCGGACTGGGAAGCCATGCACCCGGAACTTGAAAGGCTGTACGTGATGGAGCGTCGGAAGCTGCACGAGATTATGCGGTACATGGAAACCAAGCATGGGTTCAAAGCCACGTCAGTTGTTCACCCAACCCGCGTATCAAACATAAAGACCATAATAGCTAACCTCAGTTGGTAGAACGCAAATGTACAAGAAGCGATTTGCCAAGTGGGGCTTCCAAAAGAACAAAAAGCGGTGGGCCACAGCCGACCCAGCCCTGTCGGTGCTGAACCTGGCATGCGGCGACACCGACGTCAAGTTCATGTTCCTTTCCAGCGTCAGGATCTGGAGCGATGCCTTTTACGAGGAGCCCCATCGACACCTCCTCCCCGTGGCACCCACCATCGAGGCCAACGAGATCAACTTTGCCTTCAAAATGATCATCGAGCTGCTAGACCGTGGGTACGGTGAGCTGGCGGGCAGAGTAGCTCGCAAGGCCTTTCTGCTCATTGAGGATCTGCTGACCATTGACGGGCCAGCCCTGATCTGGAACCTGCTGGACCTCATGCACAACATGGTCGTCTCGCATCTCTCCGCCGGGACCGACGCAGCCATGCAGCAGCAGCAACACACGACCCGGCTCTTTCAGATGCTGCTGGTTCATCTAGACGGACTGGTGGGCAGCAGGTTCAAGGTACCCGAGACACACCCGCTCTCGACCATCCTGCGGCTCTTGAAGCGGCTTGCAGCGGAAGGCAAGACGACGCAGAAAGACGGAGGAGAAACGCACTATCCCATCAACCCCCACACCGCCACGCTCCTCGAGCAGGCATGGGGCCTCAACGCCAAGCTGATCTTTGACAACTTTGACCCCTCGCTGCTTCACGTGTACTGGTACCTAGGCTGGGACTCGTGCTCCATCAATCTCCCACCGCATGTGGTCAACGTCATCCTCGAGCGGCTGGGGCAGCTGGGGCTAGACCATGGCGAATTTAGTAGCCGGCTGGCAGTATCCGGAGAGCAAGAGAAACGGATCGTCACACCCGCGGTGCGGAGATACCTGCAGTCCGAGGCCAAATGGGACGCCGAGGATCCTCCCCATATGCGACATTTCCTCCCGCTGGTGCCGGCCTGTCATACTCACGGTCCCCGAAACCTTGTAAGTCAGCTGACGTCAAGTATCCTTAACGGTTTGAGGGAGTACGGGAAACAGGTCCCGCTGGGAATTTCCGGGGCCATAGATGAGCAAGGGAAGCCGATCAGGGTGTGCGAGCTGCTCAGGTCCACCACGGACCAGACTGCCTTGTTGGGGACATTGGCAGGGCTGCTAGCGACCAAGGTGCTCGCCGAGGTCGAGATTGGACAACAGCCGCCAGCGGGAGACACATGGGACTGTCCCCTGGACCATCTGCCGGGGTCAGCAGCATCTCCGTCTCGGACAGATAACGCCGCCACCACCAACGAGAATGCTGCTCAGCCAGAGAGAAAGACATCGCCCATCGACCGGGAGCGCGTCCAGCTCAAGATCCAAGCCATGACCACCGCATGGGCTATACGAATCTCAATGACCAGAGATGATAATAATCACGGCTACAAATCAAAGACTCGGGCCTACAGATTGGCAAAGGACAATACAACAAGCACAGAGCCAGACAAGCCAGACGATGGTCCTCCTAGTCCCCAAAGACTTGGCAATGCCGAGAGGATCAAGCACCTCCGGAAACTGATCGCCCTCCAGGAGGAAGCTCGTGGAAAGGTCAACCTGCATGTCGTGCGGGAAGTGTGGGCTCTTGAGGACGAACTTAAAGCCTTGGGGGAAACTGCCCAGGCCAAGGAGACGAATCGCGAGTGGAGGAGGCGGCTGGAGGCTTACCTGGGGGACATTCCTGTTCAACAGGCATGATATTGCTGCACATGAGGACTGCATGCGATCAGGTCACGCAAAACTAGCTTTAGGCATAACGGGCTGTATTCGCTGGAATTGAGGCTGGCCTTGTATCTTATCCACGACCACAGTATCGCTAAAATATATCGCTACTTCGTATGCTCGTATACTCAGCAAGCTACTGTCAGCTATTGTCAGCTTTGACTGACAAGGTCAAGTCACGAGCCATTTGCAACATATCCTTAACTTCTTCCTCCCTCTCCTCATCCTCCTTGTCCTTCGCCTCGGGATAGTAGTGCTTGTCCCATTTCAGAGTCTTCTTTATGTACCATTTCCCACCAACTCGATCCTCAAAATCCCCGGGGGACAACAAAAAAGGTACAGCGTCGGCGTATCCCCACAAACCACCTCATAGTCCTCATAACCCCAGACTGAGTCGTTGTGCTCCTGGAGCCAGGCCATATCCCAGATGACAGCAGGGTACTTGTATTCGGCGGCGGCAGCATCATCATCGTCGCTTTCGTCCTCATCGTCATGAATGACGTGTTTCATCTTGACCGTCTTTTCTCCGTTACCTGACGGCGGCCTATCCCAGTCAGACGACTGTTTCTCGAGCGTCCGGCTTCTGTCGCCCTTGTTTATCAAGTATGCCGGGTACTCGCGTCTTCCCAAGAGTTCATACTCGGAGTATACAGTCGGCCAGACGATATCCTCACCTTCTCCTTGACATTCCCCGCCGTCGAAAGTAATGTTGAGTTTTGCATCCAGCGGAGGCAACAAAGAGTCAAACCCATAGAGATAGCCCCCTACAGCTCTAAGTAAATGACCCTTGGTCAAGCCAGTCTCATCCTCGGGCTCCTCAAGCTGAAGGATGATATTCGCCGGTGCATCTTCCGGCAAAAACGACAGCCAAGAATTAAAATCCCTCAAGTCCCAGCTATCCCATTCCCGCGGTCCGCGCTGGTTCTGTGTATACAGAAAAATATCACAGTGTGAAACGGGCGGGTCTGTTATATAGTGCGGGAATGAATCGTCTGCCTCGATTTCGGTGCAAATTTTGTTGAAAGTGGAGCGCCAGTAGGTTATGAACCCTGTCTTTTGGTCGTGAGTGGCGGTGGGACTTGGGCGTGGACTAGCGGCGAAGGCGGCATGGACTTGTTTGACGAGGTGGTATAGAGTTCGCTCGTATCGTTCGTAAATTATGCAGCCCTCGCTGTTGTCGCTATCGGTGTCGCAGTCATCGTTGTAACCGATCAAGTTCCTGAAGAGACTCTTCCTGAAGGCAGTTGGGGCGGGAGAGACCACGGCTGGTGTGCTGGTCTCTGGCTCTTGGGTGTCGAGTGCGGCTGGCTTGGGCTCGGACATGGTTACTACAAGTTGGATTGGATTCGGTGGGGAGAGTCGTGAGTCTTCTGATTCCCTCTTGTGATGCGAGAAGAAGCTGACAGTGGGCGGTTGGCGTGATTGGGTTTTGGATGTTTGTAAAGGAAATGGACAGTCACAGAAGTGAAGTGGGAGAATGGAAGTGGTTTTGTAGCCGAGTCCAGTGGAGTCGGGAAAACGGGAAATAGACTTTTGGTCTGTGAGGATGGATGACGCACCATGAACCCAATCTCAAACTTTATTACTGCAGGACCGAGTCAAATAAATGAAGGCGACTTTTGTGGGGCACTGTTTGTCTGATTTCAGCAACGATTGGGAAGACAAGGCTACTGCATGGTCAAAGTGATGGCAACCTTTGGCCTTTTATAAAGCCGCAGAAAGAGTTGAGATTTTGTAGTCAGTTATAGCACCATCTTTTTCTCTGCCTTTATCCCTTCCTTAACACTTGTAATTACAGGTTCTCATTCCCTGCTTCTATTCATTATTCTTGACCTCCTTCTTCTCACCATCATCAGTAGCCTCCTTGCTATAAGCCTCGTCCCACTATTTCCTCTTCTGTTTAAACCGTTCCGTGCCCACCCGATCTTCAAAGTCTCCCGGCGGGCAACAAAACAACCAGACCGTCGGCGTTGAGCCGAACATTATTCTCTCTCCGTTGGGACCTCTCCCACCCGCGCTAAGCCAGCTGCTATCCCAGATTACTGCCGGAAACTTGTACTCGTTCGGGGTCTCTTCGTAGAAAGCACTGGCAGACGAACTGGCATCGTCGTCCACCTCGTCTTCTTGATCCTCGACCAAGTTGACCTCTTCTTCACTCTGGCTTTTGTCAGTTTCGAGTTCCCCTTTTGCCTTTTCTGCCGAGTTATCAACTTCTTCAGTTTCCACATCTCGCTCTTTCTCTTCGCCATGTAACTCGGACTCGACTTCGGGTCCAGTTGCTGTTCCATGCTCTTTGCCCTTCGCATCCATAGCCTCGACCAAGTCGACCGCTTCCCTGTCAACCCCTCTCTCTCGTAGAGCTCGGGGCGTGGGGTTGTCATCGAAATTCCTATCACTCGCCCCTCCAAACCCAGCAGGCCACCCGCCCAACGGCCGTTCCCGATCACGAAGCTGCTCCTGCAGCGTCCACTCCTGGTCCCCTTTCTTGACCAGATAGGCGGGGTACTCTGCTCTTGTCAACAGTTCGTACTCGGAGTATATAGTCGGCAGTGTCACCTCCCCTCCATCTGTTTGACTAAATTCCCCGCCGTTGAACCGAATCTTTACTTTGGACTGGGCAGACGATGCCTCGGAGAGAGTCTCAAAGCCGTAAAGATACCCGCCTATCGCGCGCAAGAAATCCCCTTTGGTAATCCCGCCTCCCGCACCATCCTCAGACTTCTCAATTTCAAGAATAATACTCGGCTTAACAATCGGCAAACAACAAGGACAATCGAGTCCACTGTTCTGGGTGAAAAGTTGGATATCGAACCTCGAAACTGGCGGGGTGGTTAATCCTTGTGGAAACGAAGTATCTGCTTCGATTTCCCTTGCGAGTCTGTCAAAAGTAGATCGCCAGTAGGTCATGAATTCGTCAATTTGAGGCTTCGTGGCGGTTGTAAGTGGGCGTGGACTTGATGACCAGGCCAGGTGGATTTGTTTGACGAAGTGGTGGATTGTCGGGTCCCATTGTTGGTAGACTATGGGATCGCCATCGGAGGATGTGTCGGTATTGTCATCGCCGTCATTGTCGTTGCTATCCATGGCTGGATTTATGTTGGGAGAGATGGTTGCGGGGGTAGCCTCCGGGGCGGTAGTCGTCGGTGTTTTTGGTTCGGACTCGGGCATATTCGGCGACGAGACTGGTAAGCTTTGCTCTAACAAGATGGGAGAGGAAGTCGAAACTTTGGGGATAGAAAGTCGTGAGCTATTTACGAAGGAAAGACGAGAGAAGTGAGCTGGGAGAATTCGAGTTGGTTGATTGTGAGTCACAGGCCGGATCAGGATCGGCCGCTGCGGTGAGATTTTGGACTTGAGGTGATGGATGACGCGCCGAGGCGGCCGCCCGCTGAGGGTGGCTGGGCAGGCCGTCCTCATTTTGGAGTACCCGTAGCTTGTTGCAAAGTAAAGTCCTAAAGGGGAATACGCGTTGACTCAGGACATTTCGCTCCATTGTTTGACCTTGACTAGTACATCATCATCTTGATGACTTTGCAGAATTGACATAAAGTTTTGAGGCCAAGCGTGTCTGCGGAAAGAATCGGGACGAAATGCTATTGGCCCCGTGTACTCCGTATTCATGGCGAGGTGAGGGCCTGAATTCAGGCCCTCCGGCGACGCTAAAATTGCAGTGCGCTATCAGCCTTGACCGCAAGTCAGATTTTTAATACCAGAGAGAGCTGCCACAATCAATTTGGTAGTCAGATATACGCCCCACAGCTATTATCTTTTCCGCCCTTGTCCCCGTTTAACACCGGTTTGTTTACTCGACATCCCATACTCCACTTCCCCCTAAACCGTCACCTTGACAACGCGCATATCGTGCAGGCCAATGTCAAACGACACGCTCGTGCCATTGCCCGTCTGGCCAGTATACATCTCCTTCCAGACATACGACCTGCCGCCCTGCAAGCCCGGAACATCCTTAAAGTCAACCCCAAACCTGCCCGCCGCCGTGCCAGCCGCAAGCCCAATGACAACGCCATCAACCAACGGACCCGCCCAGTACGGGTAAATCTTGCCCTTGACCGGCGCCGCAGCCCCAGGAGGCCGAAAGATACTCGCCGGCTTGCCCAGCGCATCCTGATTAATGTCAATCAGCCCCTTGTTCTTGATAATCGCCAGCGTAGAAGCCGAAATCTTGTTCAGATCCAATCCCAACACCAACGGAGACTTGGCAATCGCCCACAGAGCAAAATGCAGCTTCTCCTGGTTGGCATTGATCTTGGACGAACCGAGGTACAACATGTCCAGATCATTGAATCCCCCGGGGGCGCTGAACTGGTAGATATCCGCCGCCGAGCTGCCGATTCTCTCCACACTAGCCCAGTCGCCCCAGTTATCGACACTCATCCTCCACGAATGTCCATAACCCGCTCCCCAGGTCCAGACATTATCTCTGCCCCAGTTGCAGAGATTAAAGTGCATCTTCTTGGCTACGCTTGTCTGCTGAGTATTATAACCAATGACAGCATCCCGCATGGGCGCATACCACTGGCTACTGTTTCCAGTGGGGTTTCCGCAGGTCTGGGGACGAGGGTTCTGGCGACAGGGGGTATAGCAGTTGTCGTATTTCCAGAAATCAACGCCCCACGAGGTTAGCTGGGCGACGTCGGACTTTTCGCGGCCTTCGCTGCCTGGGTAGCCTGCGCAGGTCTGGGCTCCGGCGCACCCGTAGAGGCCGAATTTGAGGCCCATGGAGTGGATCTGGTCGACTACGGGTTTGATTCCGTTGGGCCATTTTGACGGGTCGGGAACGAGCTTGCCCTGGGAGTCGCGGTTTTTGGTTGTCCAGCAGTCGTCGATGTTGACGTCTATTTGTGGGGGACTTGTTAGCTTCGGGGAATGGTGATGAGGGGGGAGTTGTGCGTACACTCGTAGCCTAGGTCTTTGAGGCCCATGGAGACGAACTTGTTGGCTGTGTCGAGGGCGTACTTGGCTGATGCGGCGTTGCATTGGGCTACGTTCTAAGAAGAGAGGGTGAGTTAGCACATGTGGATTTGTGATTGTGTAGGTTAGATCTTACCCAGCTGCTCCAGCCCATGTGAGGTTTGAGACCGATTCCATCTTTCAGCGCTGAGCCCACGCCCAGGAGGCCAGAGGTGACGAGGAGGACGTTTGGCCAGGTCATGTTTGCAGGACTCGGCGAAGTGATGATTGAGGATTGACTGTTTCACCAAGTCATGTTTGCAATCCTAGTCGTCGTTCACTCTTATATACCTCTCGCCGGGTGGCGATGATGTTGTAATCTGTCCGTACCAGGACTCTTTCTCCGCGTCCTGAAGGACGTTTACACCGACTGGGACGGTTACTCTTAAAAGCTGATCTCCGTTGCGGCTTCCCCATTCTCCACGAATAGGATATTGGAAGATCGGTTAAGATGGTCCTGTTCAGGGATGCGCTCCAATCCCGTGACGGCGTCTCGTATCGGGTAAATGTCAGCGGAACCAGGTCGCAGTGTAATATCCAATACCCCGGTTTTTTCAGGATCCGAGGTAGTGGCTGATCGACTGGTAAGAGACTGAATATAATAATTTTCCGTGTTGGAGATTTTATATTCCTTGTCGCAGACAGAAGCAGACTGTTGTCGACGGCTGCCATTCAAGTAGCCAGCAAGCCTACCTCCTTGTGGCAAGCAGCTCGCCACATGCCACTGACTATGTAAATGTCAAGGTTTAGCGAGGAGATCTTAGATCCGGGTGAGTAAAGTCATGAATGCTGCCCGAAGATGTGTTAAGAACTTAGTACTTATGAGCCCATAGTTCTATTATCTGCTCGAGTCGTCGGAACGGTCCATCGCTTGCAAAGGCGTAAGTTTGATTCAGCCCCTATTCCTATTTGGTCATCGCACTTTTCACGAGCAGTCTGTATCATTACGTGATAAGCTCAATTACTAATAAGTTTCCTCCCAGATCAAGAAGTTAAATAAAGACCCTCTTATGCTGCTCTTCACTCTACCGGCGTCCCACTATCCGTCTCCCTCGAGCAACCCATCTTCTTCTTTTTTCTTTTTTCTTTTTTTTCTAATTTCGGGTCTGGAGAAGACGTTAGCATTTTGGAATGACTGGAATAGATTCAGGCATGCAGATGCTTCAAAGGGCAGGCGTACCTCAGCTAGGGGATCGTGTGAAGATTTGCTCCACTCTTGAAGAGGCATTTTAGTTCGATGACGAGGTTTACAAAAGGAAAGATAAGGTTGGTCGGCGAATCTTACTCCACCACGAGCATGTCAACTCAGATGCCAATGAAGCTCAACTTTGTACATGATACCTGATCAGCTTTTGGGCGGACCACGCAACATCCCTAATGCTCCAACTCGAGACTATATTTGGCCACTCGTAATATTTGAGAGTGCTGAAGGTCTTCTGCCTCTCGGCATGTTCCGCATGTCCAGTACTCTCCGCCCCATAGCAACTACCAATCTCTCAAATCAGCATGGTTAGTGGGTCAAGCCGTTAAGGTTCCGTTGAAGGCTAACACTATGGGTGTGCGTATGCCTTCCATACTGGATATCCCCACTCGAGAACGGCTGCCTTCCAAAGCTGTCTGTTGAATATGTCGATAGCATCGGCTTTCCACTGGTAGTCGAACCCACAGTCCAGGATGAAAGCCCTAAGGTTAGCGACACATTCCCGGTTTGTCTCCTTGTTGCCATCCCCAAATGTGATAGTAGCAATCCGATCCGGGTATTTAAGGTGGGGTGCAAGCTCCATTCTCCGCTTGCTGAGTCGCCATCTAATCGAACCGTGGTACTCGACTTGCGGTGTTTGGTCCTCTGTCGAAACGAAAGATTGACTTTTTTTTTTCGTTCGCGTTAGCTTGAAGATGTCCGTTTTATGTCAAGTGACAATATTTCAGAACCTTGGTCTCGGAAAGGGTATTCTCTTACCGAAACACGCAAACCAGTACGCCGTGATTTGCAACCTCCTCGAGGCAGATTCCAAGAGCAGCCGCTGCGGGAATGGGGTGAACATCGTATCTGTCCCTTGGATTGGTTCTGGCCTCGAACACAGAGTGGTTCTCATAGAATCTCCAGCGACCACGCTCTTGGTCGGGAGTACTGATCCAGTCTTGGTGGTCACGCAGGATGTCAATTCCCTTAGGTGATTCAGAGTCAATGACAAACCCGTAACGACGACAACGGGCGACGCGATGTCTTCCGAGATTAAAAAATTCAAAATGGAAGCCGTCGTCGGGATACTGTGTTCTGAGTTCTTCGGCAACCCGAATCGCGAAGGATGTGCACCTGCCCGTACTTTTTGCCCATGTGTCTAGATAAGTGGTCCAGAGTTTCTCTTCATTTACCCGCCTGCCCTGAAAGACGGAGAGTTGGGTTGGGTCACGGAGTATATCCCGGGCTTCGAGTTTCAACACACCGAGTATGACCTCAACCATCTTGAAAGATGTAAACGGCCCTTGGTTGTAAGCTCTGATCCATTCGTCTGTGCAATGATTGTACGCAGCAATGGTTCCATCATCGGGGGCCGCCATGGCTGACGTTGACAAGGTGTGGCACAGTTGAACCAACTGAACGAGACGGGTAGCCGGGATCTTGGTAGGAGTTGAAGACGGATGGATGCTCCAGCGAGCAAGAGTCTTATTTGACCCAGTGTATGGGACCAGTGAATGAGAGGGTGTTTATAATAGGCCCTGAAATGGAGCTGAAAATAGGCTCGAAGCGCCAATCCTATTCTTGGAGCTTTATTAAGGACCCAGGAGAGGCAGAATTGCGTCAAAGATAAGGGTGGTGAAACCGACGAGCGTCAATTTCCAGACATTGGAGAACAGCCAAGAGAGCGGGTTCGATATGTAGGTTTCCGGGGTGGCTGCACAGTACATGGATGTGACTTCAGAAGCAACTTGAATTTGGGCACCGGATAAACTGATAAGCAGAGCCAAGCAGAAACAACCGAGCTCACTGGGCGGTAGAGGCAGACACCAAGAATGCCTGGGAAGCGCCCCAAGTGCCATTGCTTGGAAGGGAAGAATTGGGGCGGCACGGTCGGCCTGCAGGTTGACAGCACTCAGAGCCTCGAAGCGACGAAATGGGACATTATGGAAAAAGGTGTGCCCCACGGGTGCAATATGGATGGTTGATCGATCCCGTGATTGGACAAAGCGAAAATATGACATGCAGATTGGCAGTGCCCTGTCTCAAAAGCCAAAGCATAGCCCATGTGCATTTACTCAGAAGAGGCTCTGCCCCCGTCACCTTTTGACTTGTCACCGTTCCTCTTCCATCAGTTGCCGAGCCGGACTCAGTGTCGACTTCACCTCCTTCCTCCGCCCCACAGCAATTCCGCACGCTTGGCATCAAGACTTCTAGGCTCGAGACTTGGGTTTGCTGTTGAGTTGAGCGCAACCGAACATCGAGCTATATTTTCAGATTGACTCGGGGCATGTGCACTGCGTCAAGCAAGCCTAAAATATCACTATACCATGGGAGGCTATTCAGGCGTGGCCACAACTACGTGGGAGACCTCAGGGAGCTACGATAAGAGGTACTCTTCTATCTCTTCTGTGGTAGATCCTGCTTCATGGGGTCAAACCTCAGGGTCATATCACCCACACCAAGTCCAGCAATCCGGCGGCTACTGCGAGAATTTATACACCGTCCCACAGTACCTCCAGGAAACCAGGTACGGGCAAGCTTTCGATGATCCGCCTTCCTACCTCCCCGACCTCACCAAAAGTCCCAGTATCTCATCTGCAAGCAGCATCGGGACCCCGAGCGGGCGGTCCTATCAAGACAGCATTGGTTCATACTTTCCGCCTAGCAGGAAGAACACCGGGCCGGATCCAATCTACGAAGAAAGTGATATCAGAGACACAGCCGGCAATGGCGAGGATAATGAACTGGAACAAGTCGGAAGCGCCTTTGCCGACGTGTCACTGAACGAGAGGTATTCAGGACGGTTGGATCCGATACCGTACGAACACTCAGGCTACGATATGTCTCACAGGAAGTCCAGGGAACTTGCAAAGAAAGAGAAAGAAGAGGCTATAGAGCGAGATATAGATGACCTTTTTGATGAAGCAGAGGAAATGGTACCCGCTAATGGTAAGCACCCAGCTCTTTGAATATCAAAAAACAAGACTCAGCGGTATTAACTTCCTATCACAGCCTGGACCGACGATATTGGCCCAAGACCAGGAATAGTAACTCACTTCAAAGAGGTCAAAGATGCTGTCAGCGCAATACGGGAGTCAGAATGGATAAACAAGGACCTGAAGGGTATAGCAGCGAAGCTAGCTGATTTCCGGCATAAAAGAAGAGCGAAACACCGGCCATCATTTTCCAGTCGCACAAGTACCTCTTCGTCAAAACCCCCACCTGCTTCACAAAGGGACGCGTATTATGACAAGGCCCACAAGACAGACCGGGACCGGGACAGAAAGAGGAGGTAGACTGGGCATCACGTCTGAGGTCCTCCGTGAGACAAGAATCGTCCATAGAGGATACCTGGCGGGGTATTCTACGGCCACGGATTAGCCGTAGAGTGGACAGATGCGAGGAGGATGTGAAGCCATAATGGCATGTAAGGGTTCAGATTGCAAAGAGCATCAAGACACAGTCGACTCAAAACCCACCCCACACAATCCCAGGAACAGTCCGCAGGCTAGAAACAACTCGACGGACGGTGGGCGAAATGATATATGGTGGTCTCTTCACGTCGTGTCTGTCGTGAGTGACCGGTAGACGGACTTGGTTTTGTCACACTACAAGTCGTTCTTAGCGGAGACGGCGTTCAAACATGTTGCGGGCCGGGGCCAAGTCAACCTTGCAGAGAAGCCAAGAGTCAATCACAGTAACACCAGCAACTGTTGACCTGGTTCATGGGTAAGTATTGATATCAAGGTAGGACAAAAGCCATCGATCCACTTTCCCACGCGGTACCGAGCCATGTGCTACGGTTTCACAGTTGGGAGAGAATCAAGGTGTGGGTGGATCATGGATGTTGGAATGTGGAGTCAGCCCTATGAGGCTTATCAGATCCTGCCACTTGGTGATCGCCAGATTTCGCCACCTTGTTTTGTACATGTACACCACGGTGGCAAGTGGTACTAATCGGGACGGTTGCCAACATCAACAAAGGGGCCTGGATCAACTTTTGACGAGAATGTTGGAGGTTGGACTACCTTGTGTGGGACTTTTGCTTGTTTCATTTATGTGCCTTCCTTTTCTTGTTTCTTGTTTTGTTCCCTCGGCTTGCTTTCTTGTCTTGTTTTTTCCTGTCTTGTTTCCTTGTCCTCTTTCCTTGTCTTCTTTGTTCTTTCCCCTTTCGCTCCATAGAGCTTTTCGCCATGTCTTTTTTATCGGGCTGTCTGGCTCCTCCCTATCGTGGTGTTCTTCAGCAATATTGATCTGCCTGGCATGGATCAAGGAACGACTTACTATTAGTCTTTCTATGTAGGTTGCTTGGTATTTAATACTCGTGTAGCTTACGCCCCACGATGTATGGTGGGGTGGAGGTTCTGATTTCTTTTTCCACTAACATTGTTGTCCAATACTCCTTAGGCAATGAAAACATGAATTTGCCACATGGTATCTTTCTTACCTCTTATGTCCAGCACGATGAGTTCATACGTCTTCTAGCGCGTGATGTCCCCTCAAAGACAAAGTCTGCATGTCACCCTGTGTATTACTGTATATCTTGCCATGGCTCGTGGCCGGTTACAGGTCTGGCCGCGACATATGCCAAAGTTGCGACAAAGCAAGAACTGCCATGTCTTTGCAAAAAGCTAGCATACACGATTTTGTGGTTTTGTCATCATGGGGGTGTGTCTGTGGTTGGGCATGGAGCTTGACGTGGGTGTGATATGTCCCTGTTTATTTTCTTGCCGATTACTCTTATGAAGGTGGTGGCCCCGCCTGGTCGGTATCATTGATAACTCCGAGTCCGGGAACCAGAGGGGGTGGTATGTCCTATTTAGCGGTTGCTTAAAAGCTTGACGGGAACCGTTGCGTGGTGGTCGATGAACCAAAGGTAAACAGACGGGACACGGCAAATTTCCTACCTATCAGGTACCATTCAGAGATAATGGCATCTTTAATTACAGGCCCTAACGCTGCATAAGTTCTCGGTTGGTTTGAAATCCAACACGAGTAAATACCCAAGTGATTACAGTCGTTCTGAATTCAAGTAGTGCCAATGTACAGATAGTGAATCACAGAAAAAAGTTGTTTAGTCAAGAGAAGTCTATCTAGCTATCCGGGAAGAATCCAAATGCAAAGTAAACTGCAAACCCAAGTTTCGAGCCCATTGGCGAAGTTCTATCGTCCAAGAGGGGCGGGGTATCTTGTGACAAATAACTGAAAGCAACCTAGGTTTGTACGTGGAAGAAACCCCTTTAGCCTGGCGCCGTCAATCCATATACCCGTTCCATTTTACCCAATGCAAATTATATCTTGGTTTGTCCAAGTTTGAGAGGAAAGCAATTATAAAGATGTAAACGTGGGGGTTGTTGCCTGCCTGGCTTCACACCCTGAGGTGAAGTTTTGAGTCACAGTTGTGATCGCAAAAGTCCAGGCAACGATCTCAGTCTAGGTAGACCCCATGGGTTTGAATAGTGGTGATTGCGCCGGGAAATACCGCGTGCAAGACATGCCCCATTATGAGAGAGAGAAGATATGCGCTCTATGCAGAAAAGAAAGCAGAGTGTTGAAGCTCTGAGAGGGTTGATAATGTGTTGATACGCGGACGACCTCAAAGTCAAACCTCAATGTCGTCGAGATATTTGGCGGCTGCACTAGGAGATGATGTGCCCTCTAACTCATATTAGTCTCGAGGCATTGAAAGTTCCTTCGGGGAGTTACTTACTTGCCCAGGGAAGTTCAGAACCATCCGCGAGCTTCAGCCCATTGCCTGGTTTCCATGCCTCCTCAAATATCATGTCCAGGTCATCGGGATCAGAGTCCACCGTGGAGGCATCCTTCTCTGGCCGCTTACCCTGTGACGTAAGCGTGTTTGTTGGAATGGACAGTTGTGGAGCATGGCTTCGATTTGTTGCAGATGTTGCCGAAGGTGGTGGTTGTTGAGGAGACGGTCCGACAGGAGTCGACCCAGTGAGGTTACGGATAGGTCCGCCAACAGTCGATAGATGGCCAGGGGGTATATCGGTGACAACGGGCGGGGACGGAATGGGTTGGGATATCGGTGGCGGCGATATGTTTGAGGTTGTTGTTCTGGCGGGCGACGAAGGTTTGGCGCTCTTCTCGGCATCATCGGTAGACGATAGAGCTAGTCCACGTTAGCCGGTGCAAAACATTTGCAGACGAAGCGGGCCGTTCCGAAGACTTACACCTAAATATTTTGCCCAGCGTGTTGCCCATCGCAGGAACGTGAAGCAGTCGGTTGAAAATGGGCCAGAGGAAGTGTGCCGATGAAGTGGATCTCGGCCATTCAGTGTAATACTAGCAGGTCAGCGCAGTGTGGGAGGAAGGTACAGTCGCCATGCGCTCCTCCAGATGATATTGCGCCGAGGGTGAGAGGAAATTGGGAAAACACGACCACACCACTTCCCAGAGTGGTTGGTGGTATTGCAAACTCTGCAAACTTGCGGACGTGGCTTGACTCAAGGCCGCTATAAAAGCTCGCCTTGCCGGGAGAGGGCATTCTGGCTGTGACCAGAATGAATGAGAGCCTGTTAGAGATGAACACAACAGTTTCACATCATAGGGCGTAGTGTTGGCAGCCGATGATTGTTTCAGTAAAAAAGAGACAATGCAGACGCCTGATAATGCACGCTTGTGCTGTGGAATGCGCCCCGAAAGTGAGTTGGTCAGTTGGCCATGCTGGTCTCACGATGGCACCACTGGTTGCTATCGCGTGCCCCCTTTCCGTTGCTCTCCTTTCAGACTTTAAGCACTTCAAGGACGATGTGCACAAAAAGGCCCATTGCTGGTTGCCAGCCCCACGATGTAAGAGTAGATGGAAGGCGTCGTTGAAAGGATCGAGATTGATGGGGGGGGGGGGGGGGGATCGAGCACCAGGAGTCAAACGGTTGGAAAATGCGAACATAAATCCGGTTACAGCGCCGCTTGAGTCCCACGAGACAGCCAGATAACAGACACAAAAGCGGGAATGCGGTGACGGATCGGTGCGCGGGAGCGTGTCCTTTTAAATAACTGAAGGGGCCCCCATGCTGCACTGGGCCAATCAGACAAGGACGGCTTGAGGATCTATGCCAAGCCAATGCAGGTGAGACGCAGGCAGGGATTACACGGTCTGGGTGTAACCCACAGGATAACTAAACGCAGCCATGGATGTAAGTAGATCTTCTAGCAATTTCTATGAACAGGAACCTCCTTGCTACTGTGGCTGAAAACCCTAGTCTGTTGGAAAACAACCTAGGCACAGTGGGGCGGTGAGTTTTACTTTTGTTAAGTCGCGGCACTTCCGTCGCAGATGAATGAGGCCAATCAGGGGCTCATAAAGTGGACGAGTTCAACGATTGAGGGTCAAGTGTACGGATACAAACATCAGAGTCCGTAGCAATTACTCCGCCCCAAGTATCCGTACCCGCAAGACAGCCAGAAATGGAAACAACTAGGTAAGTACGGACAAAGAAACATGTCTCAGACTATGTACTAAACAGATTTAATTGACGGGATTTGCGGCTGACATATCGTTGGGTGCGGTGGCTCCCTTGGCAAGTCAAGGGAGGAAGGACGTCGCACTTTGTAGGTACTTGAGGTACGTATCGGAGTTACCCAACGAACCAGACGGACGAATAACGCCGTTCTCCTTTCCACAACGTTGAGCCACTGTGCCCAAGCGCAACACTAAAAGCTAGGCTTGCCCGACACGATGGTCAAAATACGATGTCTGAAGGAGCACTGCCTCAACAAGTGAAGGAACAAACAGGAGACGTGAATCCGGGAGAGAAGGAACTCCAAATGCCTTAGTTTGGTTAACCTTTAACCGGGGTTCGGGCAAAGGCATCCGCCAAGGCAACTCGGTAGAAGATAGCGAGCCGGAGGTTGTATATCGTACCTTGTTTATACTACCACCGCAGACTCACACGACTAGACTGTGACATGCTGACTTTAGAATCGACTGCATCCCTACCTATCACTGACTGCCCAACTTAGCATCGCGAGGCTCCGAGTATGCAGGTGACGCCGACGCGGGAAAGTTAGTATTATCAAATGCATGAATTCTGCATGACCCCCGCACCACATCCGCACTTCTTCCACACCATCGTGTCGGAATCTTTACTCTCGGCCGCTCAATCATTGGGTAACCTTAACAGCACCCACTTTCGTGTCTCGCAATGAGGCTCAGTCCAAGAAAGCCTTGCAAGGCTCTTTGTCACCAGCATACGTCACCAATGGACTACACGGCGTGGTGAGAACCTTACTCACCTTGACGTTCCGCAAACAAAACGCTCACCTATAGACAGTTCTGCCACAACCTACCCGTTGGTACACCCTAGAAACAGCATACCTGATTTCTCAACAGCGGTCTTCGGTCTTCCATTCTATCCGTGATTGATATTGCTAGGACCGGGAATGAACAGCCGGAGGATCTCACGCAGGAAGTCGGTCAGCAGCGTACCACCTTCCCTTCCGCGACGGGTCTCATCCCGAACGGACCGCAACTCGGGACTAAGACTCCTTGCCGCTGGCAAAGAGCCTGTCATTGCTGAGTATGCCCAGTCTATACCCATATCTCACACTTGTAGCAAGGAACAGGACACTGATAAAATGGGATATGAAATAGCTTCATAGCCGTCCATGGCTTGAATGGACACCGGGATAAGACGTGGTCAACAGCTTCAGGGGTGAACTGGCTGGAGTCGATTCTTCCGAAAGATATTCCCAACGTGAGGATCTTGACATATGGTTACAACGCCCGGACCCACGGATCAGAGCCATTCATTGCCGAGTCACTGTACGACCACGGGAAGACATTGGTTGAGGTGCTGTGTGTGGACAGGAGGAGAACCAAGGTGTGACAACCAGACTTTACAATGCACAACATATCTACTAACAAAGCTTGACGAAATAGACAGAAGGACGACCTATCGTTTTCCTGGCACATAGTCTTGGTGGGCTTGTGGTCAAGGCAGTAAGAGGATTCATCATGGCATTGTAAAATGGCCACCCGCTGACAGACACGTAACAGGCCCTCACCCACTCCAACCTACATGGCAGAGATAATAGCTTAAACGATATAAAACTCTCGGCCTACGGTCTGGTATTCTTTGGTACCCCACACAGTGGGAGCAGCATCGCCTCCCTGGGGACCAAGCTGTTAGGCCTCGTTTCGCCTGTTGCCAGCACCAGTACCCGTCACATTAAACATCTTCACCAAGGATCAGAGTGGCTGCGGGATGAAAGCAGTAGATTTGCTCCCATCATTCCAGACTTTGAGATTATCAACTTCTATGAGACTTATCCGGAACGTGTACCGATACCTTTTATTCGAGGAGTCTTGGTAAGCCTTTATTATACCTCTTATTGAATGTATATGCTAACCAGACTTGGACGGCCTGTAGATTGTTTCTCAACTGTCAGCGACCCTTGTAGGAAACATCAACATTGCACTTGGAAAGAGCCATACAGAGCTCGTGCGTTACGAGGACCGGTCTGACTCTGCATATCAGGTCGTCTTGGACAAGTTACGAACTCTGGTCACCAAAGCACCAAAAGTACAGATTTCTCCAAACAACACAAGTTCTCCAGCCATTTGTGCTGTCAAGATGGGTAATGTGTTGTCTTCTGGTTGGTTGCCACTCTCTTTAAAGGACACGTGGTTGCTTACCCTTGGACCCCTGAATACAGTAAACCTGCCACATACATGTCGGAAGCTGACAGCAAGGAACCGACAGTGATTTCAGGGCCAGATCCGCTAGAATCCATTGCCAATCCTACAGCTGCATTGGTCTCTGATACGATTGCTCTCCCCTTCTCGTTACCAGTTCAGCAGAACCCCAAGTTCGTCGGCAGAGAATCTCATCTCAAGCAGCTGCACGACCATTTGTGCAAGCAGAATGAGGCATCACCCGGCTCTGGTGGGTCACATGCCAGGATTGCTGTTTTGTATGGCATGGGCGGAGCGGGCAAGACGCAGCTCAGTCTAGCATTCGCTGAGCAGCACCAGAATGACTTGGCAATTGTCATCTGGATCGATGCTTCCAGTGAGAGGAGCACGCTTGCCTCTTACCGGGCATTCGCACAGCGACTATTAGACAACAAGACTGGAAAGGAGGCTCGGAAGCAGCTTCTTTCCAAGTTTCACATCGGCGAGTATGTCTCGCCCACAGGTCATGTCTCGGCTGACGCGAATGACCTACCCAAGATTGCAAAATGCGTTGTGGACTTTCTGCAAGCCGAGAACGAGACATTCACCTGGCTGATGGTCATGGACAGCCTGGACAAGCTTGAAGACTACCCGCTGAGCAATTATCTCCCTCGAAGCAATCAGCGAGGCAAGGTCATCATCACAAGTCGATTGACAGCCGTTACCCGGTTCGGGCACCCGATCGAAGTTGACCCAATCGACGAGGAAAGCGGAATCCAGATACTTCTCAACGCTGCATACATGAGAGTCACGACTGACAATGACGAGCACGACGCCAAACGGATCGCTCAGACCCTTGGGCTTCTCCCCCTGGCGCTGGAACAAGCTGGTGCATACATCAGCACAAGGCAGATGCAACTCTCAAAGTACCTTGGACTTCTGGAACGGCATCTAAAGGAGCTGCTAGACTCCCCAAAGGGATCCTCCATCTCCGGGGACCAAAAGTCGGCCTTTGCTACTTTTGAAGTGTCTTTTCAGCGCCTCCCCGAGGATGCAGGGGAGCTCTTGACACTGATGTCATTTCTACACAATTCTTCCGTCTGGGACGGCCTGTTCCTTCCGGTGACCGAGCTAGGGCCTCGACCTCAACGACAGAATAGCTTGATGAGCCCACCCCATATGCACCAAAGCTCCGACAAGCTCTCCAAAGTGTACACCGACGAGATCAAACTAGAAAACTGCCTTGGTGAAATATTCTCAGTTTCCCTGGCCAAGCGGAGCTCACCCGACGGGACAGTTTATACCAACCCCCTTGTACACAGTTGGGCTCGTGAACGTCTTTCCCCGGAAGCCCAGCACCAAAAGCTCGTCCAAGCCATCACTGTCATAGGGAAAGCTCTCGAAGCGGCCTACACACGGCCCATGACCAAAGACGTCCTCAATTTTATTTCCAAGTTAGCCCCACACGCAGATCATGTTGTCAACCTCATTAACCAGCAAGGCGAGACTGTTCGAGATGAGATTATATTTTCGACTCTTCTCAAAGCCGCACACTCGGCCAAACCGCTCTATTATCTGGGCGTCCTGTTCCACAATATCAGCCGCCTCAAGGAAGCAGAAGGAATCTACAACTCAATCATCTCATCGTCAAACGAGGGATCAATAACCCCGGTAATGGTTGCCAACACATGCCGACGACTGGCCCAGATCATGACACTCTACTCACGCTACACCGAGTCCGAAGAGCTTCTACAAGCCGCTATCCCAGTGTTAGAGTCCCACCTGGGGAAGTCCCATGAGGATACAGTAACGGCTCTGCGAGAGCTGGGAATGGTATACCATCGTCGACACGAGTACTCAAAAGCAGAGCGTCACCTACAAGAGGCCATCGAAAATGGGACCAACCCAATGACGGGTCGAATGGGTTACGCAGCCCGCGAAGCAGCATCGATTCTTGGTCTTGTCTATAGGCATCTGGGTCGACTAAAGGAGGCGTTAGACGTCGCTACGCCCGCGCTTGAACAAGCCCTTGCTGCCTCACAATCTTCATCGACCTTTGACAATCCTCGCTCCTCCATGTCTTTCGGCCAGGAGCGACCATCGAGAGACAGCACGACCAGTAGAGAGCAAGGACCAGACGTGGACTCAGCCAAGACAGAAGAACCACAGGACCAAACACTCGCCCACCTTTATACTCTGCAATACCGACACGCAATTCTCCTCCAGCAACTCGGCTATTGGAACATCGCCATGGCCACCTACCATTCTGTCTACTCATCTCTCAGCTCTATCGTGGGCGCAAATAACCCGTTAACTCTGCGGACGGCCAATGCGCTGGGTCGAATCTACTGCTTCCTCGGCCACTACAAGAAAAGTCGAGATTTGCTTGATGTTGCATGGAAAGGACAACAGCAGTTGGGGTTCAGTAGAGATGCCGAGACCGCGCAGCTCAGGACTTTGTTCAACATTGGGGTACTGAACCGGGAGGAGGGATTGTACGAAGAAGCCGAGGAGTGCTTAGGACGGGTAGAGGTTGCATACAAGCGGCTGTTTGGGCAATCGGGGCCTGGAGCATCAAACCGAGATCTTGTTGGTGATACAGAAGGCGACACTGGCGGGACCGTCAGCACGGCCATCCCAAATCTCAAGTTTCCTGTTCAGGACGTGTTGCTTGAGAAGGCAATCACTTTGACCTACATGGCGAGGTACTACTCTCCCACGTCAACCGTCGCACCTGCGGTAGCACCTTTGTCGCCCATCCTACCTGGTATACTGACTCCTTCACCGTATCGAGTACCACAGCAACCCAAGAATGTCAAGGAAGAGCGTCTCAAATGGGCGACTCAAATACTCAGCTACGTGCTTAAATCTCAGGAAGAGCATGACAAAACAGCAGTATTGGAACACATTATCACCCGCACAGCCCTTGCAGAGGCATATCTCGAATATCACACACCCGAGGGGCTCAAGCAAGCAGAGAAAGTGATCAAACCGTCCAGGGACTATGTCTTGTCCCGAGACGCACACATGGCCGGCATGTACGCCGGTAATCCCATTCGATTGAAGGTTGAGCTTGTGGTTGTTGAAATACTATTAGCGAGTGATGAGCCAAACGATGCAATAGCATGGATCAATGGAACCACTGGGGACGGGACCACAGAGACAAGCACAGATAGCAACATGATTGCACGTCTCGAAACGGCTTTCGGGAAACAACATCAGTCCACAGTCAGAGGCAAAGTCCTCCTCGCAAGAGCCTACCATTCGACTGGAAAGACGGGGGACGCCAAGGAACTTGCACAGAAGGCCGTTGACACATTGAAACACACACTGGGTGACACACATCCTTTCACCGGAGAGGTTTCCCGTCTGCTCAAGACCTGGGATCCTCTGAGCTCAGGGAGAGACCACGCTGGGGTAAATACAGATGCTGGAGGAGACGGAATATTGAGTGATGGCGAAGGGGGTATTCGTAGAACAAGCACAACTACAAGGACGGGGCGATTTGGGTTTCGCAGGGCTCTAGCTGCCCGAGGGACGTTCTAATCTTTCCTAAATATTCTGAAACGGCCGACACCATCTTTACATGTATTTTCCATATGACTCATAACGAATGGCCTTTATACTTTACTAGGCATCACTCCTTAGTATCGAACGTAACACCAAATGCTAAACATATCTGTATCTTCAAATCGACAATAAAGGTGGAATCCCCATTCTCAGGCCATCCACAAATAAACATGCACATAACCAACCAGAAAAGAAAGGGGACCTCTACCTCCCCGAAAATCATGCCTTCTCGATCTCGGCAGAGCCGCATCCCTTGGCCTGTATGCAGTGACTCGGTCACCAGACCAACGTGGTATGGTGCAATATCGACCCTCATCCCCCCACACTGCAGCGCATTTGGGGAGCGGCAGACACCGGCACCCAGTCAAATCAGCGTCCTAGGACCTCGCTATAGGGCCGCATCAACACACCATCTTGGTTCTCTGGCGGCTTATCTATGACCAATCGAAACCACACAGTGGGAGCAACACTGACATGGCCATCTGGAGCTTTCTGTTCCGTCTCCGATGATATGCAGTGTGTTTGTTCTGTCGACAAATTTGGATGTGCTCGGCTCGCTGGCATCATGGCACGGTAGTTCCGCAGAGCCGCATCAGGTGTTGTTCCGGGTATTTGAGAGCTCCCTTGATTCCATCAAGATTAGTGATGTAGAGAGGCAGAGAGCATCTCGGACAACCAGATCCAAGTACCAAGACACTTCATCCCAGACCTAGACATTCTGCCCACCTTTTCACTACCTTTCACAGTCGTATCAGCAATCCCTTAGTACTCACGTCTTCCTTTGACACCAACATCATGGGTCCAACTCTAGTCTACCCACCTCTAGCCGAGAACCATCCCCATCTCTTGAAAAGCTTCCCGGCGGAGGCTACTTCAACGACCAACGAGCCAGGATGGACTACACCCAAGCCCATCACTCCTCAAGCTTCAGCTCAAGTCCCATATCCTCTCCACCAAAGCATCACTGAGGAACCAACGCAGCCAGACATCGAATGGGACCCCTCCCTCGAAACATATCTTGCCCGTGTGGAGCGACTGGCCAAGCTGGGAGAGACCCTGCCGCAGACAGTACCAGAGGGCTTTCCCACAGTCATCCAATCCGCCCGAGCATGGGACGGCGCCGACTTTGCAGGCAATGAGTCTGCCTACGTCTACACTCTGACGGACGATGACGTTGAGGAAGTCGACCAAGCCCTCGCCATCTTTATCAGTAAGTCTATCACTCACATATCTCGTTGATGATTACCGGAAGAGTAACATCACTCTCAGAGCAATCCAACGGCAATCCTGACCCTGAAATGATCACACCCGAGACATTTCTTCTTCCCAATCTCGGCAAGAAACTCATCGAATTGGCCGAGATCATCCACAACGGCCAGGGCTTCTACGTCATCCGCGCGCTAGACCCAGACTACTTTGACTCGTCTCTGGAGAAGATACTGGCATATGTCGGGATCACCAGCTACCTCGGCGAGACGAAGGCATGTCAAGATGCTGGCGGGAGTCGACTGTGTATGTTTCACTGAATATAATTCCTCTGAGCCTGCCTTCCAACACATGACTGATAACACTTGCCGCAGTACACATCAAAGACCGGGGAATGGCCTTTCCCGGCGCCGAAATGCGCCAAGCTCCGTATTCCAACGTCGGCCAGGTAACCATGCCCTCTCCCAGTCTCCTACCCCTTTGACTTTCTCTCATGCTAACTGTTGAATCAGCCCTTCCACACAGACGCCTGCGACCTCCTAATAATGTACGTCAACAATCTCGCCCATTCAGGCGGAAAATTCCAACTCGCCTCCTCAGCGCAAATCTACAACAGTATCGCGTCAGCCAGGCCAGATGTAATCCACACCCTCTCCTCAGACACCTGGATCTTTGACAAATTCACCCCACACCTCCAGCCGCCATATGAAATAAGACCGATATTATTACCCTTTGGCGAAAAACAAAAACACGGCCCATCGTTTTTTTATTCAAGACGGCCGTTGACTGGGAGTCCTGTTGCCCCTCGCACAACAGGGATTCCTGCCATGACTGAACGGCAGGCTGAGGCGCTGGATATGGTCCATTTCACGGCTGTCGGGTGCCAGCTTAAGTTTGAGGCTAGGAGGGGGGATGTCGTTTGTGTGAATAATTTGGCGGTTATGCATGCGAGGGAGGGGTTTACGGATTTTGATGACAAGTTTCATTCTGGGAGCCATGAAGAGGAAGAGAAGGGCAGGGAGCCTACTCAAGGCCCAAGAAGAAAACGGAAAAGGGAGGAACAGGGAAGAAGACATATCATCCGCCTTTGGCTGAGGAATAAGCGTCTCGAGTGGCCCAAGCCGGAGATTATTCGGCCTGTGTTGGATCTCAAATATGATACGCGGTCGGAGTGGTGTAAGCGGCCGGTGTGGCATTTGGATCCGCCAACTGTGCCGGAAAGGTTGCTTGCTCGGCGGTTTACTTGTTCTTGACTCTTGAGATAGAATGCTGGATGACGGTTCGGTTTGTTGTATTGTAGTATTTATGTGTAGTTATATGGTCCTGTATATTTCCGATCTAGGTGTCAAAACTTCTCATCTAGTCATCTAGAAGGGTTGTAATACTACTGAATAGGTGGGTGTTCATATTTGTATTATGGATGATATATTATAAAGTGTGAAACCTAGGTCTATATATGGCTGCTTGTACTTCTAGTCTTGATTTCTAAACCCCGACAAACGAAGTTAACCTCGACACCATAAGCTGTATGTTTTTCGTACTTTATATAACTACTTGAATAGATGCGAAAATTTCCGGCATGCGTAACATGAATAGAATTATTAGAGAATTGACGTGGCAACAGAGTTGACGGAGCATAGGGAAGTTGGTTATTCTTATAAAACTGGAATTTCTTGCACTCTGATGTGATTGCACATATTTTGCGCCTTTTTCCTACTTCCGACCAATAAAACTTCGCAATGACAAGCCAGTATATATATGGCTTCGTCCAAGGCACCCTTTAGCTTGGCAGCACCCGTGGCTCGATAGTGGCCAAGAGAATGTCGAGTCCTGCAGCCTGAGGCCATTCAGCTGGGGCTGTACAGTGGCGGTGAAGGGAGTTCTGGCCTGTGAGGCCTCCTCCAGCGGTCCCGCACACCGTGACCACAATGAACCAGCGAGGATTGTGTTTATTCCCCTCTCTTCAACTAACGAGCAAAGCCCTGCAGCGAACTCTATGGCGATGGCAACAAACACAACGAATGCTGAAATCCTCGGTTGGGTGTAAGCTTTGAGATACAAAGACCCGCGATCCTCAAGACACTGCTAATAATGAGTCTACAGTCAAGAGCCGGATGGCAGGGGCAGCTTCAGTATCCTGAAGAGCTGCGTCATCACCTTGGTTCTCTGCGTGTACACGGCCCTCCACCTCAACATACCCCCGGCAAACTCAACAAAGCTTTTGCTTGTTTGGAGAAAGACGAAATGGATTATCATCGGGCTTTTCGCTCCGGAGATTGTTGTGTTTGTGGCGTGGGCTCAGAGGCAGCAGGTCAAGAAACTCTCGAGAGATCTTGCCATAGCTTTTGCTGAGCAAATAAGTCTTTATCTTCCCAGCTCCTTTCAAGCGTGACTGACCCCGAAAAAGGCCGAAAAAGATCCATCCTTGAGGAGAAATCACGAGTGGACCACGACTCACAGTTGGTTTGCTTACATGGGAGGCTTCGCCATTGATACAACGTACGGCCAAGAAGACCTTCCAGGTGAATACATTCCCGGATCGCCTCGAATCACCTTTCACAGAAAAGTCCTGCCGCTTCTGGCGCGCGCCGGGTTTCTTCCCGATATCAGCAGAGAGTCAATTCTGGACAAGAGCAAGGCCGATGCTCTCGCAAAGGTACTGGTCGTAACACAGGCTACCTGGATTATTCTACAATGTGTCATGCGGCTTGCCAATAACTTACCCCTTACTACTTTGGAGCTCACTACGCTTGCTCACGCCATCTGTGCGCTCCTTACCTACCTCTGTTGGTGGGAAAAACCCCTTGACATCGCCGAACCAATACTCCTGACCGGGGGTTGGCCTTCCGGCTTTGCGTCAACTGTGTGGGTTTGCAATGAACAAGGTTTCAAATATGTCGGGCATTGGATTGATCAAGCCTCGGCAGAGTGCCTCAAGAACTCATCTACTGCCGCGCCAGCCCCGGGGGACATATCCGCAGCACTGCCATCGTACTCAATAACCGTCATCGACCCTCATACCAAACGAAAAACCACTTACGACCTCACCTCCCGAGAACATACACAGATCAAACAAGGCCAATTCGTCATTGCAGACATACTTGGTACCAGCGTCTTATGGCTGAAAGCACCAGAATATTCATTCAAAGACACCTGGCAGAGGCACCGTGACCAGGCATGGGATATCGCACTCGATAGAATGATCCGGTGGCAGCTGCTGAGGCGATTTATTTCCGACTATCCTGACGTTGCCAACCAGATCTTCGAGAGTCCGGAAATAGTATCACACGGAAGCTCCTCGCCCGATGATTTATTCATCACCACAGACTCCCTACCAGACGAGATTCGGCCATTGCTCGGGCAGGGCACACAATTCGCAATCAGGTATCTGGAACCAAGATATTATGGTCGAAGACGGCTATAACGGTAGTCTCAGACTGGACCGATCCCGATCAGGACTTTCGGGATGGTTACACCTGGTTGCAGTCCATGACCGTCTTCATGATTGCGGCTCTGGTTTACGGCACCATTCACGCCGCTGCTTGGAACGGTCACTTTGCTAGTCAAAACGAGGCCCTCCTGTGGAAGATTTCGTGCATATATGTGGCGGGATTTGGATGTCTAGCGACTCTAGCCATGGGCGGATTTGTGATGGTCTGCGGCATAATACAAAGCTATTATGCGTCTATGACTCAGGTCCCCTCAAAGGGGAACGTGGTTTGGGAGTACATCATAGTTCCATTAACCAGGGCCGGGATTTACATTTTGGACTCTCTCCCCGACTGGTGTATCTATGTAGCTGTCTGGCTAGCCTTGTGCATAATTATTGCCCCCACGCTCATTTTCTATCTTTTCTGCAGGTCATTTTTGGTTATTGAAGGGTTCATTGGCCTCAGGAGCCTGCCTGCGGAGGCTTTTCGAACGCCAGACTGGACGCAGTACCTACCGCATCTCTAGGGCACTGCCTGGATGGGCGGACGAAGGAGGAGACCAGTCAACAGACAGAACACCGAGAAAGCCCGCCACAGTCTCAAGCCCTCTCGCGATCTGGTGAGCTGCTCGTCACGGCTTCACCTCGCTCTTTTGTTTACAGACATTTCCCTCTCTTAGTATTGATTATGAAAGCAGGATATCATTGCCAGGTTATTTAGCATAGCTTCAATATATTGTTTAGTATACGGCGTGTGTTATGCCTTTTGCATGCCCACCCGGCGATCCCCAATAATGAATACACAGTAAGATACAAATTTCAACATATATCTCCCTGTACATACTCAAACTTGAATACTAAAACCAGACTGTTGCAAGTTGTGAGAAAGAGCCACACAACTTGTATACAGCCTCGGACGTAACACTAGACATCAAATGTAATCCCCGATCGGAGTGGGCTACTGACAAAACCCAGTCCTATAACAGCAAAAAGAATGCTAAAACCAATAACGAGGCCGATTATCGATGCCCCAACCACCCACTTTGCATCCAAAACGTTAAATAACCCTTTCTCAACAAGAATTATCCGCGCTACAGCTACAGTCCGTGATCTGCGTCGTAAGAGGCGACTCAATCACCTTGCAAGCCTAAGTTTCATCAGAACGCAATTAACATACAATCAGCCATTGTCATGTTTCTCAGCCGAAATGGAGAATCTGTCACTCACATGCCCATCCACAGTGCAAAACTTTGAGGGGAGCAAGACGTTTACCGCGATGGCAATAAATCGACCGCAGGTAAAGTTGCGGGGCCCTGAGGGCGAGTCGGCAGATGCCACGAGACAGAGGTTTGTCGAGACGGTGCAGGTCCCCATGAAGGTTGAGCTTGTTTGCCGGGTTTGGATGAGCTCTGCTTCGCCTGGTTGAAGTGGTGTGGGAGAGGCCGTGACGGTGGAAAGCAGCATTATGGCGAACGAGATGAGGGACTTGGACTTCATTTTTGTGTTGTGGATTCTTGACGATATATCAGTGTAGTCTGGATGAGAGTCAAAGTTAATCGGCCAACACGTCGCGGAGGTGGTGAGGCATCTTTATACCCGCCTTTTCGTCTCTTTTCTTTATTTTTTGCGGCTTTACGGACAATGCAGGGCTTCAAGTTGTCAGCACACCCTCGTGACTCGCGAGGGGAGCAACAGTACGGATATAACCTCGCAGGCCAAAGTATCCCTTGTCGTCGCTTGAAATGCCTATTACAGTCTTATCGGCAGGTCTTGGGTCAAACAGGAGTCATGCAAGAGCGTATTCGGTATCCTGACCACTCTCATATTAGGGGAGCTTGAGTGAGCAACCGGAAGTCGGGCCGAGATATTGTGAACAATGACGGCGGAACATGATTCTCAGACGGTAAAATAATACTTACTCTTTACTCGTTGTTTATATCACAGCATTTTCAGACTCCAAGAGAAATGATGTCCTTGTAAGCAAGAATACGGGTTAGTCTCGGCCCCCTATTGGGCTATTGCCTTCGAAGATGCCGTTTAACTGAAATGGGCCTCTAGAGTTATACTTGAAACGTCAAGCCCAAACCCATCGCATCTTTTATCGACGTTGTGCCTTGGCTTCCCCCTGATATGTTAATGCCTGCTGTCGATGAGTAAGTTCCTGCGGCACAAGGATTCTCCATCACATCTTGTTTTGACGTACCTGCGGCTGACAGCCCCCCCTATTCATCATATCAGCGCTAGCATGTCCCTGTGCCGCTGCCTGGGGTTAAAAGACGCCGCTCGTGATTTTGTTACACGGTTCTCATTGGAGACCAAGACTCACAGGCCGGGCTTGGAAGAACCATAATCTTGCAGATACTGCAGGTATGAGGAGCTTGGGGTTATCAATGTCAGACAGGTGACACAGTCAAGGTCTATGGGGGCCGTATCTCGGGCGACGCAACTATTGACAGCCCATGATATAGATCGACCCCAGTTCATCTCCGATCTACGTGCCATGGACGCAGTCGCCTTTGAGCTGAACCTCCTTGAAAGACATGTATATGAAGCCAGACCAGACAATGTCTCGGACTCCTTGCCCTTTGCTCTGGACTTGACGTTGGCCTGTTGCCCCGTTCTCCTTCTGCCCAATCAAATCACATCATGGCAACTCCGTGCTACCGCGCCAACGGTACCCGCGATGAGACACTATTTGCCTGCAACCCCAGCGACGACACAAGCCCTTGCTGCAGAGCAAATGACCTCTGTCTCTCCAATGGGCTGTGTCTCAACCTGGGCGGCCACGGCGACAACAGTTACAGTACCCAGGGCTGTACGGATCCGAAATGGGGATCACCCTGTTTATCAAGGTGTGGAGACAAGATGCGTATGTTTTCTCCATCAGCTCAACCTGAAGACCGACGGCCCCTGGCTGACATGGCTGGACCGATGCAGTCGAATTTGGACTTGGCATGTGGCCATACCCCCTAACCTGTTGCTCATGCAACAGCGTCTCGGCGTCTAGTCTGCCCGAGTGGTGCTGTTGGAGAGGCGAGAAGTGCTGTGGCTGGCCGGAAACACGATTCCAGCTTCCATTGTTCAAAGCAGCGGGCAAGCCTGGATCCGCGGCGACCGAGGCGCCGGATATCGAGGCCGGGGGTGGATCATCTACATATCCGTCTCCTACGAGCATTAATAGCGACATTACAGGTTCAAGGTTGGATGGTAATGGAACCGCGGACCCGAATGGATCCGGCCATCCTATGGTTCTTGGAATTGGCCTCGGGCTAGGACTAGGACTTGGTCTGCTGCTCTTTGCATGCGCCGTCACATTCTTCACCATCTATTTGCGCAGAAAAAAGAGGCAAGACTATCGCTCTTCAAGCGATAGTGCTCAACACCTTGCCCGGATGAGCCTTACTCGTCCGGGGAGTAGAACAACATCACACTGGGCACTATCGACAAACAATTTACTCCCGCACTGGGAGTTGGACTCAACTCCGCACATATTACAGCCTCCAAGTTTAACAGGAGCCTCGTCGGGACCGGCAGCCGTCAGAGAGCGGGCAAACGACAGGGTACAGTCCGCCATCATGTTGCCAACAGAACCGGCAGCTGCCGAGATGCCTGTACCGTCCAACAACCGGGTTCCTTTCATGTTTCTGTGATACGCATTGTGGAAAGCCAATACAGGCACGTATATGATGGGCGGTCTCAAGATAGATTAACCCTCATAATCATGTAATGTTAATGCGATACACGCTGTACCTTGTATATGTATATGAGGCCGTCCCGCCATGTATCGACCACCCACCTCGTTCAGAGAAAGAAAAGCCCCATACAAGATGAATCAATGTTCTGCTAGCATCCATGTGTTGATACATTAGCATTCTCTACACTAATTATCTAACCCACAGTGATTGCTACTACTTCATCTCTTTTGTGTATACCCCTGAGCCCCTATTCCGCCAAGACCATGATACTCTTCTCTCGACCGTTGCCCCAGATGCAACCAATTACACACTAATCTACGACGACCGTCACACATCTATCTGTTTAAGGAGACGACTTCCAAGTAACATTCTGGATATCGGCCGACCAGGTAATCGACCCGTCAATAACGCACTCGTTGTTCCCATCATACGTGGGACCGCACTCGAACGGGCTGGTGACTGTCGTCGATGAAACACCGCTGAAAAGGATCCTGTTTTGTCGCGCACAATGTTAGCAAGGTTCCATCCATCCAAACAAGAAACTGATGTATAAGAGAGAGGATTAAAAACGTACGGATGATCCGGATCAAAGTCGATACAAGCCCAGTCGGCCCTAATCTCCAAGTTCTTGGTCGCATTCTCATATCTAAACTCGCATTTATACGGCCAAAGCGGCGCGGCATTCTCCCCATCCTGCCCGACAACACAGTTATACCACCCTTCCTTGCCCTTGACCGCCTCACCGGTGTAGATAGGGATCGGGAACTGGAATCCTCTATTCTCGGCTGCGAGGATGATGTTGAAGAATATTTCTTCCTTGCCGGCTGGGGTGGTTGTTACCGAGAATTGCGAAAAAGACCATTTCGGGTTAAAGATGGATGTGAGGGTGCATCCGTCGCGCTGGGGGATGGGGTCTTCGATTACGAACGGGGCGAGGGTCGTCACTGCGTCTACGGTGCCGGGCACGGTGATGTCGCCTTCTTCGGGGATTATGCAGGATTTCTTGGTGTCGTTTGGTGAATCGGGGACGGGGTTGGTCTCGCATTCTAGGGGGAGCTTGATGGTTCCTGAGGCGGTGATGTTTTGGCTGGATTATGTAAAATACAACAGTTAGTTGCACGAGAAAACTGAAAAGATTGAGAGGGAGAGACTAGAGGGGATAAGTCACGTACGGCTTGGAAGCATCATGATCATCGCAGAACCAAGTCTGCTTGACCGAAAAGGTAAACGTCTTGGTGTCGAAGCTCGCCGTCGTGGTGATTGGAAACCCGCCGATGCTGGAGGACTGGAATTCTACACCGGCGCAGACGAGCGTCGACAGGTCATTTCCGTAGTCGTAGGATGTACCCGGCATGCAGCTCGCCTGGTAGCCGTTGGCGGGGTTGGTCAAGAGGAGGTTGAACATTTGGAAGGGCGTCGAGCTGGTCCCGTCGCCGGTTTGGTCCGTGAAGTGGATGGCCGAGAGCTTCCAGCTGGGCTTCTCCGAAGTGGCGGCGCATCCGGGGCTTTTGTGGCCTGTTGGGCCCTCGAGGTAGGCTGGTGTTATGGCTACCGGCGCGAGCAGAGAGCCGCGGATAAGGAGGGGCGAGGTCCAATTTAGCGGTGCCGAGTTGTTGCCTAGGGCGGTGAAGGTGAGGCTGGGAATACAGGTCTGTTAGTAGGAGCTGTGTAGTTTGAGGGGAAAGGGGTTGCCAAATAACTCACTCGGTGCCCCTGTCTTTGCAAGTCCAGGTCTGGTTGACGGCAAACTGCACCTTGTCCCCGTCCAGCTGGATCGAGGTCTTCAGGCCACCGTCGGCCACGGCGAGCAAGCAGTCGCTCGCGCCTTGTTTGCATCGTACCCCGGAAGTGTAGCCCGTGGCCCGGTTCGTGATGTTGAACTTGACGTCGTTCTCGACTTTGCCCAGGTTCTGGATGATCCAGCTGGGTACGGAAAAAGACTTGGAGGTGCATCCCTGGCCGACATTTGTAGTGGGCGGTGGTCCGAACTGGGCAAGTACTGTCGTCGCGGACAGAGCCGCCAACAGCGAGAGGCGTGTCGTGACCATTGTGTCGCGTCTTTTGTTCACTTTGTCGGAAACAGATACACACACGAGGTAAAGACGGACAAGAATCAGACAGCTGACTACATCAAGCAAGATCCAAAAGTTTCCAGAAACCCGAGAGAAGCTACTCTTCCCCAATTATATACATCTCCAAAAGGAACAGGGACAGAAAACCACCCGCGTGAGGGGAAGAAGATCATCTTTCTCCAACTGGCAACGTCCAATTATCCTATCACCGTGGCGGATTGGAATGGGTTATATAGATTAGTTAATACCCAGATTAAATTGCGCGGCATGGTCGTCCTAAAGACCTTGGTGTCGGAGTCCAGGCAGATTTGAAAAACGTGGTCGATATTAAAGGGAGGCAGGACAACCCCTTTTTACTTAATTGCCGAGAAAGGGGCCCGATATTGGAGGCTGTTGTATGCTTCAGAGGAAATAGACGCCGAGACCTGGGCAGGAAGCCGGCCGAGATTGATTGCAGTTCCGGTAGAACCGGTAGAATGCGCGTGGAATTGTTCTCTTGCTTCTTGGGCGTCTTCTAGAGCCCGTCAAGGGTTGCATTCCCGGAACCCGGGTGGCGCCTGTAAATAGCATTAACAGGACGCAACATGGCCGGCTAAGGTGAAGGAGCAGCGTGGCTGGCAAATAGTTAAATTACCGGTGTGTTTTTGATTATAACTGCTGAGCTCCTGCGTTCGAGAAGCCAAACGGGAATGCGGCTGGTTGGATCAGTGTAGGAAGGACCTGCAGATTATGTACGACTGATGGAAATGACTCGCATTGCAGCTACTTTGTATCATGGGCTGACCCGGCCCGGAATATCCTACGTCCTACCCCTGAACACTTGCAAACACGGCCAACCTTTCCGGCCGGTTCGATACATGGACTACCCCAACTCTTGGAGGAGGGTCCACCTTGACAGCTAGATGTGATGCCGAACCATGCCGCCGCTATGGCGGGAGTGGTACGCATAGAGCATGACTCTGTCGAATGATCAAGCGTGGAGGTCAACAGACTTGTCATACCTGGCTCCCTCCCAGTCTTCCATATCCTCATCTTCACTGCCATCCTCCAGTCATCATGGCTTTCCGGGTCGTTATTCAGCCCCGATACTCAGACCCATCATTCTGCCCAGCTCAGCACGACCACGACCCCCACTCCCCCCCCCCCTCGTCCCCATGCTCAAGAGGAAAGTGTAGCCCAGACAATGGCATGACTTGATTTCTGGTGATGCGTCGATCAAAAATATGCCATGGAGGGACCGCGTCATATGGGCAGCGGACCTGGTACTCATAGCGGTAGTACTCGCAGCTGGAGTCCTTGCACAGATGAAGAAGCATGTCCAAGTCCGGTGAAGAGGATTGCGAATGCCGCGAGTCCTCATGGGTATACGACATGGGATCAACCGCGTGGAACCAGTCGTGGTGCGGGTTGAACCGCAACCATGCTTCAGGCGGCTCTCCTGGCTTGAAAGGCGGTAGATGGAGACGAATCGCTCCGAAGCTGATGGTTTTGCTGTGAAAAGTAGGCAACATGATGCTGCGAGTGCACTTCTTAGGGTCATTGGCTTTGTCGCAGAAATGCCGACTGGCTGTGCCTTTTTCTGGACCCTGGCATCTCCTGTTCTTGCATCTCCAGTCCCTAGCCATGCTGTTGACCCGGCGATCACCCAAACAGAGGTTTGACTCCCACTCGACATACAGAACCAAATCCACAGTCCCCTCTCGCAATCGAAATCTCATCCTTGTTCCGTTGTCATTTGACATCCTGCACATATCACAAACCTCTTCACGTTCCTCGAAAAATGGACTCGGATACTGCCGGTACCCCTGCGCCTGGATGGTTATGTTCGCCTCGATGGTTATGTTCCGCAAAGCCTCCTCGACCTGCGCCCAGGTAAGCGTCTTATGCTCACATAGTCGAACGTAGCCCTCTCGCCCGATACATATTCGTCTGTCGGGTTTGCGTCGTTCAGCCTGGGAAAAGGCTCGGGCGGGATGTCGACACTTGCACCCCGAGCAGTAAAGAAGGTTGAGCCGGAAGGGAAAGTCTTGCTCGGGTAGGTTCGCCAGTTTTGCCAGAAACTTGCAGACCTCGACGCCGTACCACATGAGGAGACGCGGCGGCTTGACTGCCCTGCAAATCTGGGCATGCTGCTCCCGAGAGGTCAAGATAAAGGGTACCTCGGCCAAGATGTTCTCGCGCAGCTGTCTCGACACCCGGCCAAGGGACTGCAACGCGGGAATATCCTCTTCATCGAGCAGTAGGTTAAATATCTTGTACCAGATCTCTGCTGGGAGAAACCCCGAGCTGGACTGTACTGGTGTCGGTATGATTGGGTGAGTCGTTGTTGCCGTGTTGGCTGGTGGGTCGGTGTCCGTGCTGTCGAAGTCCATGATGATAGGTCTTGGTGTGGTTGACACTTTTGAATTTTCGATTTGGAACCAACTTAAGGAACTGTGAGCATCAGTAAAAAATAGTCAATGAGAGGAGCGGCTTTATAATGTGCTCCGAAGTCTCTGAGAATTTGCAATTTTGAGTTTAGGAATTAATATCACCTGATAAGAGGCGAAGAAAAGTTGAAAAGAGTGGAGTAGAGCTCGTGACATTACAGCTCAAAGCTTGTTTTACCTTTTGCCCACAAGCAAAGCAAAGCAAAGCAGAGTTGTGATATACGAGACTTTTACTTACAAGACAACTTGGATGCATTCTCGTCTTTGATATCTTCAGATTTGCCCCGATAAAATCACGTGTTAATACTATCAACATGTCGCCAAACCACCAGCAGTTTCAACGGCTGTGGCTTCCTCATCAGTTGCACGATGATGACAATAGAGTTCACGGTGAAGGAACCTTTACACCTCGGCCCGGTTTCTGGGGGGCAGTCGCTGACTCAAGCGCCACATGACGATCTGAGGGTGGTCAGGTAAGGAATACGCTTTTGCATGCCTCATACTTTGGCCCGAAGGCTTGCCGATGAGACTGTAATGCAGCATAAAGCGAGAAGAGATACTCTCCAGCAAGGCTTGTGTCACTTTGGGCAAAACCTCTGCACACTGAGACACAGTAACTCCTTTGTTCTTAGTGAGCAGCCTTTTCCAGGTACGCATCAGATTCAAAATGAGTCTTCAGGCTCTCATGTATTCGGAACCTCAAACCTAACTGGCCCGGTAGTCACAAGGTTCCCAGGGCTTGTGAGGTGGGTGCGACTGGTCCACTTGGCTTGCCGATTGCGCCCTGCTGATCAATGTTACCCGTTTCAGCGAGAAGTCTATGGATTGACCTCGGAAAGATGGAAAAGTTAAACGGGACGGTCGGGACCGGCAGACTGAAATTCAGCCATGGAACAATTCCGTCAAATGGAAAGGCCAGTCAACCACCAAGGAGCTGATATGAGAAACGGCAAAGCGACTCATCACCGGCACTGTTAGCACACAGCGCCGTTGGACGTTGACGACGGCAACGATCAAGAATACAATCAACAAAAGGGACGAAGCTACGGTAGCTAGTTAGTGGCAGCAATGGTCTTTATAGCACCTTTGAAACCTCCTTCGAAACCTCCTGCCACAACACCTGCGAAAACACCCGCGAAAACACTCGCGAAAACTCCTACAACATCGACAACACCGGAACCGATGGTCTTCACGACAAGAAAGCAGAGGACAGAAACTAGGTGGATGACCAAGGGAACGACAACAACAAACATCACAACCACTACCTCAATAACCAACACAAGAACCATCTCAGCCGATACCACAACAATTGCGTGCGCAACCACGACTGTCACTACAACTACCACTACAAGTCTAAAAACAAGCTCAACCATAACCACCACTACAAGCACCACGACAACAGTTACAACCACACCCACGGCCACAACGACATTTATAAGCCCAATAATAATCACGACAGTGACCTCGACGCAAAAGGCTGGGGAGTCGCCCTCGGGAAATGGAGTGGTAGCAACATCGGCTTGAGCCGGCTTCTCCGCCCAAGCTTCAATAATGCAAGTCCTGTCCATATCATCCCAGCTGACTCGTTCTGCTGCTGTATTCGCTGTCTAACCCAATACAGTCAAAGGTCAGGTGGCCTCGTCCTCGACATGTTCGACCCATCGTCCCGGACGTAACGACGTGCCGCGCCGGCTGCTCCGACGCCGAACCGGTCTCAGGATCATTGGCAGTTTTTGGATACGTTTTGGCCCTATTGCAATGTTCTGACAAGTTTTCGTGGAGGCTTGTTGCTGCTGTAAGGCAGGACAAGAGCTCTAGTGTGATGAGTTGGGAATGGAGCTGGCCGAATGATTTACATTGGTTTCAAGAGAACAAAACGATGGGTACAAATTCAACGGGCTCGATCCAAAAGTCATGCTACATACCTTCGTCACCCGGCTTACAAGATGCCCGGAATAAATACCACCACTATACATCAATCAAGATCCCAGTAGAGCCAGCAACATCAGTCACAATCCCCACATCATCATCATCCTCCTCATCCCCCCAACTAATCAAATCAACCCGAAAATCTCTTACCCCAAAAGTAACAGCCACCGCGGCACCAGTAAACAACCCTCCAGCAACCAAATACGGAAGCCCGATCCACAACCCACCCATCTCAAGTCCCTTCTCGAAAAGAACGGCCATAGTCGATCCAGCAACCATAGTCCCGATACTGGTTGCCCATCCCAGCAAGCTACTCATCAAACCAATCTCGTTGGACGACACAACTCCCAAAGCAAGGCTTCTCACAGCAGCAAAATAACCCCACCCCAGAGCCAATACCCCGACGCCAGATATAAATACCCCTGAAATCGGACCAGACATTCCCATCATCAAGGCACCAAAGGCAAGAAACCAGACACTATACCTCGTAACAGCATGGTCTTTTTGCACGACAGAGAGGTTATACCTCCTCTTGACTAGTAGAGCCTTTGCAATCTTGGGCAAAAGATAACACAGCATTACAAGATTGACCAGCGCTTTGAAGGCAACAATACACGAAGAGAGGGCAATGGTCCAGTTGAATCGCTTAGATGCGTACTGGACTATTAACTGGACAGCTTGCCGAGCTACAGACGCAAACAGGACGGAAAACACAAGAGACGAAACATTGCGGTTGAGAAGCAAGGCTTTAATGTCTGCATGGTAGGTTGTGATGTTAGAATAGACTTGTTTCCAGTCCATCTCTTGCATGTCATCATCTTGTTCTTCGGGTAATGTCAGGGATTCGAAGCTGCCGCGGTTGGAGAAAGTGTCGGTGTGGGTGTCGGTGTGGGTGTCGGTGTGGGTGTCGGTGTGGGTGTGGGTGTGGGTGTCGGTATCGTTGTCGGCTGAGTCGGACTCGGAGGGTGCGATCAATGAGAGTGTGTCCATGTCGTCTATGTCAGGCTCGGAGGCTATCAGGGGAACTGTGTCGTCTGGTTCGGAGGTTACTAAGGGAATTGTATCGTCTTGTTCCTCTTCTTCTTCTTCGTCTTGGTGGTCGAGGAGGGAAATTAGGGGTACTGTTTCTGGGTCTGGGGATGGCATCGTCTCGGGGAGCAGGGCCGCGGTGAAGAAGGCGATGAGCTGGAGGAACGAGCCGGTTAAGAGGGGGAACCATGGGTCCCAGTAGGTCATCATTGCTGCGCTGAGCGGACCGGCAAGGACCTCGGACATGATCAGGGCTGCTCCTATGAGAAAAAAGACTGAAGCGCTGGAGGGGCAGGGATTGGAGGTTAGCGAAGTAGTAAAATGGGAAAGGAAATGAAGGAACATGGTACATACCGTTTCTCTGAAGGACATAAATCCGATATCATGGCATATGCCATCGACGAGGCAACTTGAGGCCCTCCGCCAATGAACTGACACAGCGGTACCCACCACAGGGAGCGCAGCTCGCCAAGTCCGCCAGAGTGCCACCAGATGATCAGTCTCTCAAAGATTCCCTCGAGAATCACACCAAGCAGACTCAGTAGCAAGATGGGCTGGCGACCATATCTATCCGCCGCATAGCCATATGGCAGCGCGAGGATAATGCCCGGGATGGTGTCGAATGTTTCTTTCCATCCTGTCAGAATCGCCAATTCCCCCTGCACAATGTCGGACTTGCAAAAGTCCTGCTCAGGCTGTTGAGTATCCGAGTCGTTGGGTGCTACGTTGAAGTGGATGATGGAATCTATGGGTACCGTTGGGGTCCATATTGGAAGCGTTTTCACTTTGCCTTTAATTTTGGTTGTATTTCGGTGGTCCTCACAGACCTGGGACTCGAGGATGGAGAGCTGCGGGGCTTTCGAGAGGAGGATGGCAAAGTCGGCCGCCACAATGGATATGCAGATCAGGATGAGGAGTCTTGTGCGTCGTCTTGTGTTGATGGACGGCGTCGAGATTGCATCTTGGGCGCGAGCTCGCCACAAGAGAGGTCTGCTCTCGGCGTCGTCCATGGCCGTTGATAATGGCATTGTTCATGGAGATGTTGTTTGTTTTGCTCATTGCTGACAGTCGAGACAAGACCACCTTTAGAAGTTCAAGTGGGTCATGGCAATCACATCATTGTACTCTACCTCGGCCAGTTGAGAGCATAAGTGGCTTACATGCTGATAAGCCCAGTGAATGATGACACTTTGATCCTGTAGTATCCTTCTAATCAGTTCAACTCGTATCTTTTCTTCGTTCGTCCTGCTGGATATCATCTTGCGCCTGTCGCATCTCTCAATGTGATGTACAGTATCCATTCTTATCGTTGAAGTAATTAACTTGTAACGAGAAAATCCTGGGGAATGCAAGCCCACAACGCTCACTGCGCTGCTCTGTCTTTAAGTTTATTTCCCCGGGAAATGAGAAATGTAGTTACATAATGGATTATGATCCATGATGGGTCTCTGATCCTTGATCGATCTGATCCTTGATCGATCTGATCCTTGATCGATCTTGCGGGCTTTGCTACCGCTACTCTCCCCATCCTCCTCCATTTCCGACCTCGAAAGAACAACCTAAAAAAAGATGCAAATTACAAAACGCATACGTTGAAAACCGACTCTAGTTGAACCCTTTGGGCTGTCTGTCGTGAAGGACGAGTCATTACCCGGCTTGTGTTGCAATAACGGCTTGATTTTCGATGACAACTCCCTTTTCGTTCCCGCTGAACGGGAGTTCTGTTGCCCAGCTGCACCGCACCGGAGCTGAAATCAGCAGCCCTACGGATGAGATCCAGTTTGGCGGAGATATCGGAGATCGACGGCTTATCCCGCCTCAGCTGAGGTCTCCACTTCTGCACGACATGACACGAACACCGTTGCCAGACAGTGCAAACTGAGGTCCGTCGGCTAAAATGACAGCGAAGGTCTCTCTTCTGATTGGGTGCAGGCAGTGGGTTGAGCAGGGACCTGCAATTTCGGCTCATCGCAGTTGCAAGCTTACCTAATCCGGGCACCTGCATCGACCCCACGTGTTTTAAACGCACAGGGCGGGTGGGCCCGCCTCTCAACGCGCTAACCCGTCACTAGCGTGTCGCGGGGCATAAAGTGTCTCGTCACCGGTCCCGATTTCCAAATCCTGATCCTGAACCTGCTCAACCTTCACGACACCACGTCTGGAGATGCGCTCATCGGCGAACTCAACTTCCTCGACACTTTCATCACCCTAAGCATCAAAATAATCAATCACGATGCCCAAATTACAGCAAACCTTTACGCTCATCGACCCCACGGTCAGGATGCAGCACATGGTCAATCGCCCACCCGATCAGGCGCTTCCTGAGCTTGCACCGTGGATGACCTCCAAACAAGCGCAAAAGCTGCATCGTGAGAAGACCAAGCAGCCCAGGGTCTCTCGAGAAGAACAGCGCCGACTCGAGCGCGAAGAACAGAAGCGGATCAAGGACGAATTCGAAAAAGAAAAGTCGAGCAAGCGGGCGCGATTTCTCCGCGACAAAAAGAAGGAGAAAGAGCAGAAGGCCCTCGAGGCAAAGAGAAAGAGGGGCCTTCCGTTGGTCGACGTCCGACCGAGTCAGCCTACAATCTCGTGGTTTGTTCGGCCCAACGGCGCAACAAAGCGAAAGGTGGACGAGGTCGAGGGTGCTGCCGCGGAGCAGATTGCGCCGAGGCCGCATCCTTCGCAAAGGGCACAACGGCAGCAAGCTTGCGAGAACACGCGACCTGCGCCCTCTTACGACCGTCCAGTTGTGCCAGATACACCAGCTGCCCCCAAGATCTTGTCGCAGACCAGTCCAACGGCCAGCCGGCTGCCCACATCGTCTCAGCTCTGGCCTCTTCGCGACATCACAAACGTCGCCACGCTTGCGCCACCGGCCAGCACGCAGTTCGTGATTGAGCACCTCGAGGATTTTCTGCCAACGTCATCTCAGATGGACAGAGAACTGGAGGAGGAGTATGGGACGCCAATGGCTGCGAAAAAGCCAACACCAGCTCCGATTGTCAGCCGACCACGACCGCCTGTGCCACTTTTTAGCGACAGCGGCAAAGGAAAATCCAGTCCCTTCGTTGCACAGGTTCCCACACCTCTCGCCACCAGGCCAGCCCCAGCCCCCCCCAGCAAGATGGTCGACCGCATTAAGAACGTGGCCGACTTCTTGTCCTCGCAAGACTGGGAGCTCAATTCTGAGGACATGCTGGACCTGGAAGGCACGACCAACACGCCATGCAGGCATTCCAAAGCCGCATCTCCAGTGGTCGCTGCCCAGTCGCCGGTCATCACGACTGAAGTCGTGGAACAAGATCGGAAAGAGGACAGGGTACACCGTTTCCACGAACCGCCTATTTCCCCTCGAGAGGCGCGTCGGCGATCACCCGAAGACTTTGCGCCGCTGCACGAGTCGCAACAGTCCCTTTGGGATTGCGAGTCTCTTAGCCCACGCAAGTCACAGTCGTCGCAATTGCCGCCAGAGCCATCTCTCCCGAAGCTTTCGCCAAGGGGCAGTCCAAAGTATCCAGTAGTTGCTGCAGCACCCAAATCTTCCAAGAAAACTCCAGCTGCCAAGAAAGCTCCTTACAAGACATCGTCGCCAATTCGATTCTTTGGTTCAAGCGACAACGGGATCGAAATGTTCCAGGCCCTGGCCGAGTCTCGGATACTTGCTGCCGCTGAAGAAAAGAAGCGCAAGGAAGCCGAGCGGAGGAGGCTGGCGGAGGAAAAGCTCGCGGAGGAAAAGCTCGCGGAAGAGCGGCTCGCCAACGAGGTCGCCAAGGAGAAGCGAAAGCACGAACTCCAGCAACAGGCCGAGGGTCAGGTTGAAGAAATTGCCAATGACGTCCTTGCACCGCTCTCTCAGTGTTCCATCCTTCATGACGACACTAGGGAGCATACTCTTGTGGAGCTGGGCCCATCTCAGCCCGACGTTGGAGCCGATGGAGGAGCCACTGTGCCTGGAATGGCTGTGGCTGCTTCCCAAGCCGAAACCGACTATGGCGATGACGACTTTGATGAGCTCGAGGAGGAGACGCTCACTCTGCTTGATGCAGTGGCAACTACCACCACTGCTGCTGCTGCTAATAATACCGCGGCTCCACAGGTCACTGCTCAGGATGACACAAAAGGCAACGCAGTTGATTACACGGTTAGCTTCAGTCTCAATGATGACTCTTGGTTGTCTGACGACGACAGCATGGATTTTTGCAACACAAATAATGCCGGCAAAGCAGTCAACGCTGGCAACGCTGGCAACGCTGGCAACGCTGGCAACGCAGCTAATTGCACCCTTAGCTTCAACCTGAATGATGACTCTTGGTTGTCTGACGACGACGAGTTGGATTTTTGAGTCCAGTCCTACATTCCTATTTTTATTTTATTTTTCCTTTATTTTTACCACTGCATGGATAGGGTCATGGGGACAGCATCGAGCATAGGGGGGGCATATTGCATTTATGGCATTTGCATTGGTTGGATTTTGGGCGCATTTAGGCAAGACTGCATGACAGGTTATGATTTTTTATGATGGATGGATATGTTACCCCGATGCATGGTATCACGACACGGGCATTTGGGTTTTGGTGTTTTTCTTTTGGGGATTTTTCTCCTTTTGGCTTACTGGAGTTCATTTTGGTCAGCGTGATTTGGCAGGGATGGCAGTCCTGCATAATTGCTGAATAAGGCTTTTCTTATCGAGCGGAGTTTTGGGTTTTGGCTTCGAGGGGGTCACGACTCATGGGAGAACAGATGCCTTCTTTTTGCGGGTACGACCATGCGGATACAGTGGCTTCTAGGTTTGAGCGCGACCATTGCATTATTGCGTTGATGGGAAAACAGACGCTCTTAACCTGGTTCTTGGGATAGATTGGCGACATGGGAAAACGAATGCTTTCTTTTGGTATCTATTACCCAAGAGGGCACGACCATGTGGTATTAAACAATGTGCTTTTGGCGCGACCATTTTGCCTTCATGGATAACGGGGATAACAGCCGCGGAATGGGTTGGTCTGGCATCGTGGCTTGTTACGGCGGGGCTTTCTGCAGTTGGATAGGGTGTGATAATGTACTCGATTTTGCCTGCCGCTTGGTTTCTTTCTGTCCATCTGTGAGTGGTGACTATGGGGACTTGGCGAGTCGTGACTTTTAACGTGACAAAATCTACATGACGGCAGGGCTGTCTACTGACATTGTGACCGTGACATACCTTCCATGAGCCTCATCCGTCCCTTCATCTCAGAACCGGACTTGCTCCAGCAACCGTGACGCCTCAAAATCAGTCAAAACCAGGTAATGACCATGCCTCGGTAAGCTCACCATCCATGCCCTGGAGCAACATCCCGACCTTGATATATTGCCCATCTTCAAGTTCCAAGCCATTTTGATTACAATCATGATTCGGCCGATGACTGCTTATGCGGCTGGAATCCCGTCAGGTCGTCATGGAGTACTAGGACTAGGCCGAACGGAGAGAGGAGGCTTACTCTGATTCCAAAAAGACCACCAACTGATCGAGAAAGCCAGCAAGCAGGCGACGCTGCTCGGTAAGCCCAAGTGGGTACGTTGTTTACAATATAGTAGCGGCAAGGAAGAGGGATTGTTCAAGCCACCGAAGTGTTGCCGTGCTACCGTGCTCGGTTTCGCGGTTGTCCATTGGACTCTCGGCATATGATCATCCGCTATGACACGTTTAGGTTGTGAGTCGCCATTCTACCCGCTTTTGGGGGGCATGATACGGCGGCCGGGTCAATTTGGGATGCCAAGCATTTCCTGATCTTTTCATGATCGTCACTCTTTCTGGGAGGTATCACTAGCCAGGTTCAGAGAGGACGATTGAGACAACACAGCGATTGGTAAGGGTTAAGCAAGGGCCGGCTTTATGCTTTATTATGGCCATGCAATGACCAGTGTTGGGCCTGTGTTTTTGATCATATCCCATTCAGAAAATGACACAGGTTGATAGCTTCAATGCATTCCTGGACCTGATGCTCATTCTGAGTAGGTTGTCCCCAGTCATGAGTGTCTAGACGAGTAAGAGAGAAAGATGTCATCTTCACAACAAGTCCATTCGGCGTCATATCCCTCTCATATTCTACGCGAGACAATATCGAGGCGGAATAGTCGGCAGTTTGTTCCCTCATGGTATTCCCCCGCTAACAATTATTTGAGCGCCTAAGGAGGCTGCGCTGCCGTCATGCACGGAAGCAAGGATACCCAAAGCAAATAAAGATGGAAGGAAAAAGAACAAAAGGGGCAGAGTGGCGCCTGTCATCCATGAATCCTTGATGATTTATATTGGATGTTCAAACCTGCCGGATTCGATGCCGAAAAGCAAAAGACATGTTTGACTCGTGAGAGCTTGAAATCCACCAGTCACCTGCCATGGTCCGGGGCGGGCTGGTATATTAAATACCGCAGAATAACGACTGGCGGACTGGCCATGCTCTATGCCGTCCACTCGCCATCTCCATCATATATGAGCGAGCGTTGAAGGAGCGCGTGGGTGAGGAGCAGGGGGACATTTAGCCGAGTACTTGGAGGTCGGGATATGCATCCACCGTTAAAGTGCTTAACCGCAACAAGAAGCACCGAATGTTCCCCATGGGGCAAGTTCAACAAAAAGCTGGAGTGCAGTCTGACCCATAGATTGGGCTCGACTGGTTGATGTCACCTCGACGGGGGAACACCACACCCGTCAACCGGCATGGTACGTAGCGCAAAACCTGGGGTCCGGGGAACAGTGGCAACCAAGATAGTCTAGAGACACACACACAGAGAAAGTCATTTGTCGCCCACGGGGAAGGAGGAATCGGCTTCATTTATCTGATAGATTAAACAACATCTGTGAGCAAGAGTCACGGGAATGGTTTGGCTGTTGCGAGCCCGGATGTGGCGTTCGACATGCCGTGGACTGGGACAAATCCTATAATATGGCCGTCCAGGCCACCTCCAGAGTCGATCTTGTCTTTTTCCCTTTTCTGTGCAACCAGTATCACTGCATCACTCGGTTCGTCTTTACTTTTTAGTTGCTACAGTACCCGACGACGACGACGACGACGACGACGACAACTGCCCATCATGCTCTTCACATCCGCCCTTGGCGCCATCGCCCTCCTCGCGGCCGAAGTTACCGCCCACGGTGCCGTCACCAGCTATGTCATTGCCGGCAAGAAATACGAGGGGTAGGTTTCCCCCTTCTCACTAGTGTACACCAAACACACACGCGTACTCATACATGTGAAACAGATACCAAGGCTTCTCCCCCGGCAACTCCAAGAACGTGATCCAGCGCCAATGGAACGACTACAACCCCATCACCAACCCCTCCGACGCCAAGATGCGCTGCAACGGCGGCACATCCGCCTCCCTCTCGGCCACAGCCGCGCCCGGCGACAAGATCTCGGCCGTCTGGCAACAATGGACCCACTCCCAGGGACCCATCCTGGTATGGATGTACAAGTGCCCCGGCGCCTTCAGCTCGTGCGACGGCTCCGGATCCGGCTGGTTCAAGATTGACGAGGCGGGCTTCAAGCCGGCCAACGGCGTCTTCCTCGACACCGAGCGGCCTTCGGGCTGGGACATTGCCAAGCTTGTCGGCGGCAACAAGGAGTGGACGAGCACCATCCCGCAGGGTCTCGCGCCGGGTAATTATCTGCTCAGACACGAGTTGATTGCCCTGCATCAGGCGAATGCGCCTCAGTTTTATCCCGAGTGCGCTCAGCTGGAGATTACCGGAAGTGGCACGCTCCAGCCGGATGCTAGCTACAAGGCTGCTATCCCTGGTTATTGCAAGGCTAGTGATTCGAACATCAAGGTTAGTTTGCATCCTCTTGTTTCTTTCTCTTGTTTGAACGGCCAAAAGGCTAACATGGAGAATAGTTCAACATCAACGACCACTCCGGCCCGCAGACCTACAAGGTCCCCGGACCCCCCGTCTGGAAGGGCGCCAGCTCTTTCAAGCGCGCCGAGGAGTTCACCGCCTAAGCCCGCTCGCAGCAGTGCGAAGAAATGTCAATTACAATTTCGTCATCATCACCATGGTCATCATCGATAGCATCTTGTTTTCAATTTCTACATACATAGCATGATTGGGGAAGTTAAAGTTGTGTGGAGCGGCAGTTGAAACCCAACCCACCCCCTATTTGTACATACATACTTCTATTACATCAAACTACGTTCACGACATTCTCCGTCGTCACATCCTTGCAATGGCTACTGCAAACAATGATATTTTGCTCGTCGGTGGCCTTGTTTATTTCCTCTCTCCATCCCAAAAAGGAGGGATGGGGAGAAGAGATAAACAAGGCCGCCGACAAGGAAAGTCAATTGTTGGTTGCAGTAGCCGTTGGCGATGGAAGACGACGAGGTTGTCAGGTTGAATATCACGACTTGTCGCCAGACACCAGTCATTGTACACACAAGAAACTAAAGCCGCAGCCAGAGTACAGTATCTTAATAGACCGTGACCTGCCCATCATCATTGTTTGATGATCAATCCCAAAAACAACGAAAACGCAGTCAGGGATATAGCCAATGGAGTGGTGGCGTTTTGGACGTCTCCCTGGACGATGCCTAAGAGGTAGAGGATACAAAAGGTAAGGAACGGAGATAACGTCAGGAGCGTGTACAGCGCCGTCATGATAGCCGACCGCCGTTCTTGAATCAAGATGCCCCAAAAGTCTTCCCTCACGTTTAGAGTCTTGTTGATGTTCCAGTACCGCTGGGGAATGCGGTCCACCGAGTCTGTGGGGATGTCTCCGTCGTAGTCTTCGTCGTCTGGATTTGGTTGCGGTGGATGTGCGGTGGGGAGAGAATCAGTGTAGCTGGGCAACATTCTTTTGAAAGTTCGTGTGATCAGTCCACTGCTCTTTGTAGCAGCGTGCTGGTAGAGATGCTTGAACTCTTCTGGAGAGATGGGCGGTTCCCAGCTTGTTGGGGCGTAGTAGTATTCCTTCTTTGCTCGGCCTGGGAGACCGTAACCTTGATGCGAATATCCATTGCGGCAGTATCGTTGGAACTGCGGGTGATTTTTAAGTTAGCTGTGTCGTTGGTTTGAGGTAATGACCGGAGTTTTTCTCCAGCAGACGAACCTTGCCAAAGTCACAGTGAGAGAATCCAAAGACGGAGAACCACCGCTTCCAGAATCCCTTCCTATTTAGGTACGTCGATCGCAGAAGATGGGAAAACTGGTCAGTGTCTAGGTGAAGGGAAGGCAGTTCATCCAGTCGGTATCTGCCAAACCTTCCCACGACAAAGAGAAACCTGGCTTGAGGAATCGCTGGCTGCTGTTGACTTTGGGGCGAGTACGTGGGCGCGGCGACACTAGGTGTTGTCGGCGAAACAATATGTACCTTGCCGGTATTGCTAGGTCCCTTTCCTTGGGCGACGGGCTGGCCTGGGGTGGCCGCTGAAACTAGTACGCCTCCGATAGAAATAACATTACCTGGCTTTTGCGGGGGCATGGTCGAAGTAACTGGGTGAGGCTTTGGGACCGGGCTTTTCTTGACAAGATCTGACATCTTGTGGGCAAATTCTGACGGGACAACTACCCACCGCCGATCACCGCAAGTCTATAGGAAAGCGTTAGCCAGCGTGGCGTGTTAGCGTTGTCCCAATAGCGCCTTACACAGGTCCATCCTAGACGAGCCTCTCCATCTTGTAGCAGTGGTCTTGGAGATTGTAACGGCCACCAATTCCATGCTTGACCGGTTTTCGATTCCAACCAAATTTGTGTCTTTTCGATATTGGTTTGTTGGTTAATATCTTCCACCGTCAAGGCTCTTGGGCGGGAGAATATGAGTTCTGACACGACGAGAGCCATTGCCGACTTCATACTGTCCTTGTACTCGGGCGACCAGGGTTTCGCAGCTGGCGACTTTAATACTCTGGCAGTCAGATCCCACGCCCGTGAACGGAAGGATGGGTGAGCTAGATCCTCCAGTCTAGTTATCAGCTGCTGATATGCCCGGCTAGATGTGATGAAGTGGTCGAATGGCCAGAAGTCGCATTCGGGCTCCTCCTGGTCAGGTTCAATTGCCTCGCCTTCATCCTTATCTTCGGGCCCCTCAACTGCGATCTGTTCGTAGTCGACATCCTCCTCATGGGCTATCCGTCCCTCGTCGACATCACCACCCTGCACCACGGAGTTGTCGTGCTGTGTATTTGCCTGCTCTCCAAGTCCTGTCTCGGGCTTTGGCTCCTTTGCTTTGCTCTCCATTACACTTGACGTAATAGCCGAGGCTACCAACAGCCGGTAGCGACGCAGAAACTTGGCCACGGAAGTCTCGTCCTTATTCTTTGCCTCTTCGGCAAGTTCCACTGCCATGAGCCATAGCAAGCGAGCCAGCAGCCGCTGAAACTTCTCATGACCCCGCGCAAGACCGATGGTCTGGAGGAGAGGAAAGACGTCATTGTCATCCCTCAGTAACGAGATTGCGTTGATAAGCCCTCTGTTGGCCGATTCGTTTTCCACGTGCTGCACCAAAGTCGACGCAGTTGACGTGATCGACATGGTCTCCCACTGCGACTCTTCTTCCAGGTCAACCTCCCGGTCATCCTCAGATTTATCCCTGACTTGTTGACCTGTTGGCTGAGGTTCCAAGTCCAGACCCAGCGGTGGGAACATTGAACCGCAATGTTCAAAGTCTGCTGGAGATTTCGCAAACATAGTCTTTCGCAGCTTTCTCCGGGCTGGAAAGTTGGCAGACGAATTCGAGTCAAAGACCCAGTCACAAGTCTGCCAGTCGACCTTGTCCTGCCAGGCAAAAAGAGACTTGTCATAGGTTTCCAGAACAATCTCTTGCTGAAGCCTTAGGAAAGCCTTTTCGCCCCCCTCGCCGTAAAGCATGGGCATGTTCACGTTGAACAAGCCAAGAAGACTGTATGCCATGTCCTCCTGTCGAGCCGCGACTCGTCTCGATGCCCAAAACAGACGACGGGCGACCGACACGCGCGCCAGGTCACCGCCCCCGAGGACGAACGGGTCGACCCCGGTGATTTGGGCAATATCAGAGAGTCTTTCGGACCGTGATCCTATAAACTGCCAACTCTGGTCGTAGAACAACACTTCCCGAGGCGCAATGAGTTCTTGAAGAGTCCAGCCACGTGTGAACCAGCGAGCAACGCGGAAGTCGGTAGCCACGCCCGGCCGGACGTCAGACAAGTATACAGAACAGATCTCGGAACCCTGGTACCATCGATACATCGAGTTGATCGCCTCAGAGACCTCGGCAGAGCTGGACCGGTTGATGCAACAGGTATCGACCCAAATCCAATTCAAACCATGTTGCATCGCAATACGAGCCGTTTGGCGAATCTTTTCAAATCCGGTTTTCTGCATGGACTGGTCGTTTTCATGATAGGACTGTAAATCCTGGAAAGATACTTCATCCCCCAGTTCCCACCATGTATGTGACAAAATGCAATAAGGCGGGACGACTCCCGCCAGGAACTCCGAAGGCCTCAAAGTATTGGCGTCGAGCAGTCTCATGGCGAATATGTCTAGAGCGAAGTTGCTGAGATACGTCGACGAACCGTACGTAGGGTATGTATACCCAGAAAATGCCGGTGAAGGATGGGAAAGCTTGCGAAGCGAAAGATGGGAGCACACCTCACTTGGAATGCTTGATATCATGAACTTGTGCCTGAGAGCCTCACAGTACACACCAAGTTCAGGGAAACTGAAAGGACGAACGAAGCGCCATGCACATGGCAAGGGGCTGGGCGTTATGCCTGTTCAATTCATCAAGTTTCAAGAGATCTGATTTGTGGACAAGACCACGAATAACAGAACAGATTTTCAGATCATCACAAAACTGCACATTTTCAAACCAGATTCCCAGGACCACCAAGACGTCCACAAAGAAGTCTCTCTTTGTGCGAAAAAGGACAAAAATTTAGGTAGAAAAGCTGGCATTGGCCTCATAGAGTAACGATCCAGCACTGCGTCAAACTAAGGTACAGTGTACTGGTAAACTAACAAAGCGACAAGCCGATGTGAAATACCCAGGTTGGGACTCAGAATGGGAGCTTGCTTACCTGATTCTTCACAAAGATCGGGAAAGTTTTCTTCCTAGGCCATTTTCAACACCACGGGGCAGTGGTTTGGCTTTAGATCCTGCCATCGAATAAGAGTAACAAGGACAATGTCTTACACAATACAGTAATTTACATCTATCAGTACGCGCGATTTCCGTATTCGTATCACAACTACCACGTAACCCGTACACTAACCAAGACCTCCCAAGACTTTTCCCCGCATACGATACCACCGTTTCTACGAATAACTGTTTCCCTCTTTTACACCTCGAGCCACTCGGCCGTTCTCAGCTCTTGACGTTTTGTACTACCCGACCAAATAGGGGCGCCGTCGACATCAACTGCGAAGGAGTTTGACATACACATCTTCTATTATCTAACCAGTGTTCCTGGAATGTCGGGGGCAGGAGTCAATCCTGCGGCCGCCAACGCTGTGTCCAATTCCATGCCAGACACCAGAAATCTTCCAGACCCTCACAATCATCACGACAGCAAAATGCCCACGAAGGCGCAGCGACCACGTCTCAACCCCCAACCTGGCAACGGTCAAGTGGAACAAGATGAATACATGGACGAGAAAACACGCACTCATAACCTCATCCTGCTCCAGTCGCCGCTCTGGATCCTCCCCGTTCTCTACGTCATGCAAACCGGTATTTTGTGCGCTTGGTCGGATATAGAGTACATGGCCTTCTCTTTGGCGGTTGCATCGCCGTCTCTTGTATTTCCCGCCATTTTCTTGCATTCCGCTTCTTCCTCGGACACGAGCAAGATCCCGTACTACCTCAAACTCAACCTCTGGACTTTTGTGTTGGTCATCTTCGGGACTTACTTTGGCACGCATTACTTCTTTGATCTGATGGGCATGGAATATACCTTTGGAGATGCATGTACATGGCACTTGGAGTCGGACGTTCTGGGGCAACATGGCGGTAATGGTACACCGAGACAGGTGGTTCCGTTGTTCATGTACCCGCTTACGCATGCTTACTTCATGAGCTACTTTTGTCTTCTTGTCACCTTGGAACAGAAGCTGAGGTCAGTCAAGTTTCTGAAAACGACGAAACTGGGCAATGGATTGCTTCTCCTCGGATTGTCGTATGGACTAGCATTCGCAGAGACGTATGTCATGGCAAGTCCGTTGTTGGAAGACCTGTTTCGGTATCGAGATCGGGAGAGGATGTTGAGGTTGGGGTCTCTCGGGTATGCGGCTTATTTTGTTGTTGGACTGCCGATGGTCAAGAGGATCGATCGGGACGCAGAATGGGGGCTAGGTAGGGTCATCATTGAGGCTCTGGGGACGAGCATGGGGATCATGGTCCTCCTTGAGGCGTGGGCCAAGGTCGTGGGCCCGATTTAAGACATAAGTCGATATACTTCGTAGATAATGTATCTAGCTGTATGTATACTCTAGGATAAGCTTGCAACCCATGGCAGTAGAAGATCTGAATGTCAGACGCGGTGTGTAAAAGGCTACCGTTCCCTCTGCATATCGTTCGTTAAGATAGCAAAGGCCATTATCATGATATTTCGTCAAACAAAGCCAATCAAGAACAAGAAGCGTCAGAATGCTGGAAGAACCATGCCTGCCGGATCAGATTTTCTTGTTACATATGTATCTGCCAGGTAGATTACGCAAGATTTCCAACAAGGCCTAGCCATGTTACACGACGCGAAAACACCTACATTAGTCTTTACACTTGTTCCCCGAGGGATTGGGTAAGGATCCAATATTCATATGCAAGCCCGCGGCTGTCGACCCTTTCCCCGTGCCATGTTTCCATGCAGTTCACGTTGCAGCGCAGGCGGCAGCAATGCTCAACTTGGGTTTGTTCTCCACAAAAGAGTTATGTGGGTGGTGATTTGTAAACTGTACCAACCGCAAAGAGGAGGTGTGATGCCGCAGGCTATCCCCCAACGAATCGGGTTGTCAATGTTGACTCTGGTCATGCTTACCAGGCTTTGGTTACTAATTCTCGGGCATTCAAATCAGCTAGCGCGGACCGGATACTAACGCTAATACGTTATATCAATTTGATTCCAGGATGGCCCGCATAACTGTGATCCTATCAGTGCAGGTGCGGGAATGGACGCACCAAGTCGTATTCTGTCACAGGTTATTCGAAGAAGCCCGACGAGACCAGCAGACCGACTCCTCATTGTGGCCGGGTCTCCTACACCTTACAAGCACATCCAATCGTTCTCGTCGACCAGGATGAGTTAATTGTGCCACAGCGGTATATATCAGCGTTGTCACTTCTTGTGGGGTGCGACTTGTATCACCGTGCTCCTCCCGTTTGCTCAGTACTGACCCTCGTCTTGATATCCAAAAGTCGAACCATTCTTCCTGGGATCTCAGCTCCACCGAAAAAGAGAACAGCACAGCCAGCTCAAATGGGTACGATGGACAGCTTTGTCCCCCCCTTTGGTTTGGGCAAACTTGCCATCCCGGATAACCTCAATATCAACATCTCCCGGACCACTGTCTTCTTCCTGCTGCCCACCGCCTTGCTTCTGACATGGTACATCACCACCGTGACAATCCAATACTACCGCCTCCGACACATCCCGGGACCGTTTCTGAACGCCATCACCCCACTGGTCCTGACATACCACTCTCTCAAAGGCGACATAACAGAGTACACCTACGAAATCGCGCGCAAATATGGACCACTGGCGCGCCTCCAGCCAAATATGGTGGTCTACACTGACCCGGACACCTTTCGGCGCATCTGCAGCTACAAAGCGGGCTACACCAAGGGACTGTGGTTCGAGTTTTCGCGATGGGATCTAAACAGCTACTCGTGCATTGCCATGCGAGATAATCCGCGGAGAAAGGATCGCAAGAATAGAATTGCTCCAGCGGTGTGTTTTTACATCTCTACCCTTACCTGTTGACGATAAAGTGTTGACATAAAGTGAAAGTGGGCATCCGGCGGCCTCGCAAAAATGGAAACACGAGTCGACAAGACGGTCCATTCCTTTCTCGATCTGATTGAGCGGAATTATATCTCCTCAGAGCCAAAGGACAAGTCCACAGCGGCAAGACCCTATGGACGGCCTATGGATTTTGGAGTTCGGTCCATGATGTTCACGCTCGACGTGGCCACCAGTGTCACCTTTGGCAAGGCATGGGGATTCCTGGAGAGCGATAGCGACGTGAACGAGTACCTTTCAACGTCGGAGAAGATGCTGCCCAGTTTCGGTGTGCTGGGGTCATTGCCATGGCTCGTTTACGTGATGCACGCGTGGCCGATCAATCTGCTGATGCCGGGGCCGGGGGATCGAGTCGGGTTTGGGTGTTTGATGAAGTGTGTTGCTTCTTCTCTCCACTCTATGAACCCGTCTGTGGTCGGAATGTGACTGACATGAAGCAGATTCGCAACCGACCAAGTCAACAAACGTATCGAAGCAATTAACTCAAAGTCTGATCCGGAAAAGGAGGCCCCCAACAAAAAAGACAATGTCGACGAGCTTGACATCATCCGAAGCTACCTGAACAACGGGATCCCATATGCAGACGTGGTGCAAGAGACCATAACTCTCGTGTAAGTCTCATCGCCCCGAGCCGGGAACCAGCAACTAACCAAATCACTATCCAGAGTTGCCGGGACGGAAACCACAGCAGTAGCATTCAAATTCGCCCTCCTCTCTCTCCTCACAACCCCATCAGCATACAACAAACTCCAGTCCGAAATTGATGCCTATTATTCTTCCCACCCTTCGGCCTCCCCCGACGACATAGTCCCATACTCGGCCTTCAAAGCTACCTCCTCAAATCCCGAAGACATATCTCCCGCCTCAAGCACAAATTCCTTCTCATACCTCCTAGCAATCCTCCGAGAAACCCTCCGGCTCTGGCCCCCTTCCGCAGGTCTTTTCTCAAAACAAGTCCCCGATCAGGGTGACACCATCCATGGTTTATATCTGCCCCCAGGAACAGAAATAGGCCAGTGCATGCTGGGCATGGGACGACATCCGTCCATCTTTGGGACCGACGAGGAAGACGTCAAGAGTTTCCGGCCAGAGAGGTGGTCCGAAGCTGCCGAGCAAGATCGTATCGACGGCGGGAACCGGTTCGAGAAGATGGCTAGCACGGTCGAGTTGGTCTTTAGTACGGGGAAATATGTTTGTCTGGGCAAACATGTTGCGCTGATGGAGCTGGGCAAGTTTTTTGTCGAGGTGAGATTTTACAAACTGTTGTTGTTACGTATGTATGACCTACGACTGACTGAAATAACAGGTCTTACGACGATACGACATCTCCATCGTGGATAAAATCACGCCAATCAAGGTCCGAGATCCTATTGTCTGGCTGGCCAAGGACTTCAACATTCGGTTTACACGGCGGGACATTTCGACTCAATGAGTCTTGGAACTCCTACTGCGTAACGCACTTGATTTATTAGTCTGTATGAAGCTGGATGACCCGAGGTGATGCTATTTTGATTGGAGGCGGGTAATGCCGTACTCTCTGGAAGCAGAGAAGTAGTTTAAGGTCAAATTACTAGCATTTTAGTCTTCAATCTTCGAGTCGTTCGGATCAATGGAAGTTTCTCTTGACAAGATCTGACGGCAAATGGCCCTTTTTAACTTCTATCTTGAAAGGAAAAAGCTTGTATCGGACGAGAGGTAAGACCACTTATATTTGCATTCTTCCCTTCAAGACGGTTTGCTCTTCTAGATCCTCTTCAGTTGCTTCAAACTTTCTCAACACCCAAGAGCCCTATACCACTTCAGTTCTTAATCACCTACTCGACTTAGATTTATCAACATCTTTTATTATGCAACGACCTCGTCGGGGCCCTCCGATCCTAATACCAAACCTGCCGAGAACTCGAAATCTCGTCCAGGCTTGAAATTTCTTCCAGCCCTCCGCCCTAAATGCATTTCGTCTAAAGCCAACAAAGCAATCGGGTTGGGGACAAGTACTGGTAAAAGGGATCAAGTTGTGCTACCCTTCATTAACGCTTTCCGTTAGGATATTAAGGTGTTTTGCTCCGAATGTGGCAAGACTTTCGGCTGAAGGAACAGTGAGCCCCTTGTTCGACCCATGAAGCAAAAGAATCTCTGGCTTGAGAGTTGGGATTTTGGGTGGACCACTGCAATCTGGAGAGGTCAGTCCCTCACTCGGACCGGGAGCAATGGATTAGCACGACAATCCTCGTCATATAGCCTTATATGGTATTGGGGTAGCTTGGAAAAAGCTCAAGGGCAGTATGAAGGATGGTAGTGCCGACCAACAGGAGCTGCTCCTCTTTGCCTGCAAGGGCAACGAGCCCGAAAATACAACATACCAAGAGTATATACGGGCAGCTCAAACTCGTCATTGCAAGCTTGCAGGCATAGGCAATCGATATTTTGGGAAGGTCAAAGAGCATATTCACCTCCAATGGCTGTAGTTGCACACCGGGGTCCCTATATGAGGAAGTCGGCGAGCAATTCTGGTCAAGGCAGCCAGTTCACTGGAAGCGTCAGCTGATCGAGAAGATCCCTCAAAACAAGGCCTCATTAGCAACGATATATGCCCTCAGAGGCGAGGGGGCTATTAGTATCAACAGCTGTGGTAATAACAACTGGCGGAGGATAATAAGATGGGGGAAGAGTACTGCTGTATAATTAGAGTTTTGGTAACGGGAGGGATACGAAGATTCCTTTCCACCTGACAGGCCGGGGATCCAACCCAGTCTTTTAGGGTATTCATCACTTACTTCTTGAAAACTGGACGAGGGTCTTCTTAGTATTCATTCAGAATACCGACAGAAGAATTTCCCACTCCATTTTGACACCTGCGTGAGTAGCAAGTCACATTTCGAAGTGTTTCTTGAAATCTTGAGCTTTACTGGTAATGACACTCTCCACCCCGGTAGAACCTTGTTCTTTCCACAGCATGTGACCGGTGAAGTGAATCCACTTTTTAAAAATAAACTTTGATGGCAATCCCGGAACCCATATTTTCCGCCCATTTCTTTCCCCCGCCTGCCGGACGATCCAACTTCCACAATCTCCAGCCTTTCTCAGAGGATTCGCCAATCTCGACTTCTCTTTTTTCCAGAACTTCACAGAACCTACATCTCCCGGTCATTTCTCTCCGCACCGGACGATCCGACTTCCGCGATCTCCAGCCTTTCTCAGAGGAATTCACCGAGCTCGATCCAAGTGCTACAATTTCCAGCCATTACCAGAGAAATCCGCCGATCACGATTTACAACCCCAGCAGAAGTCATAAACAGCCCAAAGAAATCCAAGAAGAATTGGGATACCCCCACAGACGACACGCCCTCTCCTCCCACGGGGATCCAGTATGCCCGCAACACCATCACCGCCGGTCAGCCCACCACGAGCTGCCCACCTCGTGCCATACAATATTGGCGAAACTACTGCGACCTATCTTTTCGGCAAGGCCGAAAACAAACACCATGGCCATATCATTAGCGAGGCCAATGCACTGCCCCTCCACACGCAGTTGGAAGAGGCGCTGGACAATGGGCAAATTACTATTGTCCTAGCAAATAACGACAACGAATGGAAGGTCGTAGTGCTGGACCACGCTTTTGCTGAGGCTTACCAAAGATTAGAGAAGATTGAGCTGGACCAAAAGGTCCCAACATTCCAAGGGACTTCAGACCAAAGGCTCGATATCTCTATTTCGCGCACATTATCACCATTCTACGAAGACAGCGCTATGAGGTCCCCGGATGGTGGAAGGATGCCTCTGACTCGGGCAGTACGACGAGAGCCTGGGCATCACCTGGCGAGTATATGAAGAAGGGACCGTTAATGGTCCTAGCCCAGCGAATGGGTCATATACCCAAGAATGAGGCGGCAACCATGCTGGGAGCCACCGACAAAAAGAAGATGGAGGCAGATGAGGGGATGGCTGGAAAGGCCTCAGTCGTGAGCGATATCGTATCACTGAGCTCGCGGAGTCCGAAAACTCCTACAAAAATCCCCACTCTCTTTAGCCAGCTAAAGGTCTCGGGCAGTCATGAGGAGGATGATGAGGAGGATGACGACGAGGAGGATGATGATGAGGAGGATGATTATGAGGAGGATGATGAGGAGGAGAACGACAGCGGCGACGGAGGAGCAGGTTTAGACGTCGAAGGGGCTAAGGGCGACAATGAGCACGAGAGCGACGAGGAGTAGAGTGACGAATGTGAGAGTGATGGGGAGTTGAGTCTGATGGTTGTTGTGAAATAAAAGGGAGGGGAATAAACCCCGTGTTTTTGATTGACTTGATCATTTGCTCAAGGTTCATCTAACATTGTTCTCGAGACTTGATAGATAGCCATGTACCTTTTATGGGAGATGCATAATAAACAGGCATCACTCCTTTCGTATACAGATACTAGTCCAATTTGACTTTCCAGCCCAGAGGTATTTATTTGAGCCCGTTAAGACATTTATTCGAGCTAGTCAGAGTATTTATTCAAGCTGGTTAAGGTATTTATTCCAGCAAATCAAGACATTTATTCTAGCCAGTCAGGGGGTTTATTCCAACCGGTCAAAGTATTTATTCGGACTAAAATACAGGTCTTGCGGCGATACCACATCTCCATTGTCGAAACGTCTCTCCTCCTATCTCCAGCCCAGCTCCCGATACTCACGGTCCTTCCTAACAGTCCTATACTCGCCCCGATCACTCCCATAGCCATGCCACATATTATCACTCGCATACCCAGTCTCATACCTAGGCTCTCCAAACGCACCACCACCCCCAAAATAGCCATCATGATGTCCAGGTGGTCCAGGTCCAGGTCCATATTTCTCCCTCCTCTTGGTTCTCCCGTCATGCCCTTGTCCAGCTCCAAACTCAAACCCGCTCATGGGCCGATGTATCAAATCCCCCGCCATCCCAGCCGGCTCTCCAACTTGAAACCTCCCTGCAAGATCCCGATTACTCGGCTTCCCATTATTCCCAGTCAAATACGGCCCGGGCCTACCAGGATACCCACTACCAGAAGGAAGATGCAGATCCCCCACACCATCATGATATAGCGTCGGCGGCATTCCAGGTCCTACACTCGCACTCCTGTGATAATCTCTCTGATCCCCATAATCCGGGAACCCAATCGTCGCGGCCCGTTCCAATCCAAAACGTCTCGCCCGTCCATCCCGTCCCAAAGAACTCAAATCAGGCAGCGTAATGTACTGCTCTGGATCCGCCGGAAGGAGCTGCTTAAAAATAGGCTGCGAGCCGACGCTGTTTCTTTGCAATTTTTCTTCCATGATCTGATGTAGCCTTTTTGTCGTTAAGAAAGGCGATCTGCCGCCAAAGTCTGAGGACAGACGGCGATAATCGGGTGTCCATTCATCGAGGACTTCACACATTGCGGCTGTCATGTCGTCTGAGGTTGTTGATTCAAATGCGCAGGCTGCGAAGAGGTGTTTTGTGTATGGCTGGCCTGTGATGGGATTTATGGATTCAAGATTGTGCGGGAAGGTTGGGGAGCCTGGGCGGGAATGAGAATGTGGGAATGGAGCTTGCCAGTTGAAGTTGAAGTTGGGATGGCCTGGGCCGTGACCTAGGTTTGCGCCGCCTGCTGCGCAGCAATCTAGGATTAGGAGGAGGTCGGAAGGCGCGTTGAGGAGGGTTGGTCGGATCTCTTCCCAGCGGACTTCGGATACTGGCCGGAATCGCTCACTGAACCAAGGTTAGCTTGGATCGCAAAGGAAGGAAGAAGGGAGCGATGAACTTGCTATTTCTTGACCAGACTGTGGTACTGGTTCTGTCGGCCATGGGAGGGACATGAGTCGCCGCTCAGAAAGGCGGCGTAAAGCTCGGCGGCAGCGGTTTGGGACCAGGCCGGGTCGGAGGGATGTTCATGGCTACTGAAGACAAGCTCGTTATCGGCATCCAGACATCCATGACCGTGGTAGTACACGACGAGTAGTGTGTCGTCGGCCGCGAGCCGGCAGAATTGGTTGATCTTGGATCGCAGACTGTCGCCCGATCGTTGCATTGGGATTAAGAACTCGCGCACTTTGTAGCCGTAGCTCTCGAACGTCTCGCGCACTCGGCGGGTCTCCTCTTCTAGCGAGACATAGTCCACTGGTTGGGGCGCTGTGTAGGAGGTCTGCTTGAGGTCGTGGAAGGACCAGGTCAGGATGAGGACGTGGACTTGGGTATACTGGGGCTTGATTGGGCGTCGGAATCTATGTCTGGTGTTAGTTATCATCTGGAGGTAAAGAAATCACAAAAGAATGAACGAGGTACTCACCCGGGACTGAGAGGCCGTACAGCACCTCCCGGCCTCCTGGTAACAACACCATGACCAGAATTTCCAATCCCGCCATCGATACTCGCGCTCCTCACCAACGGTGGCATAGATCTTTCTCTGTCCCGGCCAATCCTCCTCCCCATGCCCACGCTCATGGCATCCAGATCCGTGTTCATCCTCTGCAATCCAAATCTCAGGTCGCGCATAGGATCCAAAGTACTATGATGCAGCACTTGTTGTTTTTCCGTCCTGTACTCGCGGCTACCCTTTTTCTCCCTGTCCCTGTCCCGAGAATCACGATCCGTAATCTGGAACCGCTCCCTCATATCCCGCACCGACGGGACTGCGACAGGTGATGGAGCCCTTGACCATGGACCTAACGGCGTTGCTGAGACTGAGTGCGCATGTGGGTGATGCTGTCCATGGTGATATCTCACGTGGGGACGTTTCTGGGACTGTTTTCCATGCTGTCGGTCTCGGTCTCGGTCTCGATCTCGGCCAAAGGAGTAGCTGATGACTTCTCTCTCTCGCTCTCGATAACCGTCTCTGTCTCGATGACGATCCTGGCCTGGTCTCCTGTACTGAATGACCTCCTCGTCAACGGGAGAATCAGAATCCTCCGGATCCTCCGAAAACAACTCCACCGACCGAGTCAGTGATAATGACCGTGCCCGGGGAGGCGGTCCATATCTTGAATGAAGACTTGGCGCAGGTGTGACGGTTAGCCGTTGTTTCAGGCTCTCTTTCTCACGCTCTGTCATGCGGAAGCGGTGATCACCATCTCTGTCCCGGTCCCGGTCCCGGTCTCGATGACGCCGGGATGGCGTGTGAGCTGGCGTGTAGACGGCCATTTCCTGGCTGGGGCGGTCGAAGTAGACGTCTGAATGACGCGGATGCGGTGAATCGAGGTACTCGCGGTAGTGGCCATTTTGAGGGCTCTCATATCGGGCCATCATTTTGAGTATCGTGGGCAGGATATATATGCTATTTGTCTTGTAACGGGTCGTTGTCTGTTTGGGTACTAATCAGCGAGCGTCGTCGGGAGATGCAGAGCTCCACCGGCATGCACAGCTGCGGGGATCCGAGCCCCGATCCGACGAGAAACGGCGGTTGTGGGGCTGAAAGGACGGAAAAGAAGTGAATACTGATACTACACGTGGCCCGGATTGAACAAGTGGTCAAGTGGAGATGAAGCTCTTTGCAGCCGAGGGCGGAAGTGAAGTTGACAAAGAGTGAAAGTGGCAAGTTGAAGCTTGGGTGTTGAGTCCTGAATGGGGCTCAAAATCACGCCAAGCCGTTTATAGTGGCCTGAAAATGTTGTCGTGATGAGATTAGGCAGACAGGCCTCCAGCTGCCGGGGCCTGTCGCACGTCGGTCAGTAGAGTCATATGTCTCTGCATAATGAGATAGACAAGCTGACGACTGACATGCCCCGCGCTGTGTTGCTGTCACACCTTCTGTTGCATCTTTGCCAATCCTAGCTTGGAATTGACGCCCGATTTGAGTGCTGGAGGGACACGCGTGCATGCTGCTGGGTGGTCACTTTCTGCAGTAAAGGCTCCGAGAGGCTGGGTCTGGTGCTGGAAAGATGCCGTGACGAATATCATAGGCTGAGTTATCCATGAATGCGGATGGGGTCTGGGGACAAGAGCATGGCAATTGGTACCCAAGCCACTGCTCATGCGTCCTGCTTTTTGCCCAATGGCCGAGGTTCTATCCCAAAAGTGCGGGAACCGATGTTGAGGATGTGTCGCACAATTACCCCGAGCCGGTCACTATCATAAAAGAAAAGGCGATTGGCGACGCCCGTTCATTTTATAGCTCGAGGTTGCACAGACATGCAATTGTATGAAGGTGAGTGTGTTTTGTGAGTGTGATTCTGTGAGCGGCAATGCCTTTTCCAGTTCCTGCATATATAACCCTAACCCCGGGCACCACGCTACCCGGTGGATCTTGTCCGGGACTGCTCAGAACCGAGATATTAGTAATCGCTGTAGTGAAACAGCGATAAGGATGAGTCGTGATTTTGGGAAAGATTCCATGTGAGAATCGTAATATAATAAAACGGATAAAAGGACATCACTGATAGTCTCCGAAGGATTTGTTGAAGTCTGTTTCAGAGCCCCTCCCAGAGACGGGTCGACCAATCACATCCCAGAACGGGCCGGGATTCGGTCAACTAAATACCCCGCTTCCGTCGGATTCCGTCTTTCACCTTTTTTTCCGACGGACTCTCGGCCCTCGCCAACCTTAACACAACAACTGCCACCAGCAGGTTCACCTCTCACAGTTCGTCTTCACCTGCAATGAACCGACAAGCGGAACAGGAATTCCACTTTCGGTATATTCCCATTTCAATGTTGTTTCCACCATGTCTCAACCACAATTACCGCCACTCGCCCCCGTGGCGTCCCAAGCTGGAGTCCAACTTCCCCGGACCGGCACTACCGCGTACGGCCGGGCCTGTAACAACTGCGCCAAGGCCAAGTGCAAGTGTATCCCCGGGACTAGCCCCAACGGTCAAGGTCCCTGTGAAAGATGTCTGCGACTGAGAAAAGACTGCCAGCCTGCACCCAGCCTGCGCAGGAAGCCGGGTCGCAAACCTGTTTCCAAGACGGCCCAGCTGCAGGACAAGTTGGATGATCTCGTAACCCTTCTTCAAAATGCTGCGGCAAACTCGAACAGTGGAACCTCCGCAGACGCTTTACTGCAACAGGCCCGTTCATTGGCACAGGTCGCCTCGAGCAGCGAGTCAAGTTCAGCCTCCCCTGGAGATACAAGCAATAACGACTGCCTTCCATCAAAGCCTCATTCAAGTTTCACTCCACAGCCCGACAACACGAACCGACCGACCACCGAATACGTACCACCCTCGCCCGTCTCAGTAGACGCCCTCAGCCAGGCCAACAGCGAAAACAACTACGGCATTTCTGAGAGAGAAGCAGAGGAATGTCTCCACATCTTTCGCGCCCAAAAGCTCCCATACCTCCACTTTGTCTACATCCCCGAGTCCACCACAGCCGCCGAACTGCGGAGGGAGAAGCCCTTCCTATGGCTCAGCATCATGGTAATCTGCGTGAAGCGGGTATCAACGCAGCAGCTCCTGGGCGAAAAGCTCCGGGCACTGATTGCGCAAAAGGTCATCGTCGAGCACCAGCGCAGTCTAGACATTCTCCAGGGTCTGGTCGGGTTCCTGGGCTGGTCAACCTACCACTTGCGTCTGATCGGCAAACCTTTCATGACCATGTACAGCCACTTGCTCGCGGCCCTGGTGCAGGATCTGTACTTTGACAAGACGCCCATCAAAATCAACGACACGCCCCATCCCATGGCTTGCATGAGGGTTCACGGCTTCATCGCCAAGACCCTGCCCACGGCGGTGCGAACGACAGAAGAAAGCCGGGCTGTGCTGGCCAGCTGGATCGTCTCCGCCTGCGTGGGAACCTTTCTCCGTCGAACCTTTGCCATGCCGTGGACCTCGCACATGGATGACTGCCTGGAGATTCTGGACAAAAGGCCAGACTCGCCTCTGGACGGGATTCTCATTCAACAGGTCCTGATGCAGCGTATTGCGGCTGAAGCACCGTATCACTCATTCCAAGGCTCCGCGGTCGAGCTGTCGCCGCAGACGAGGACAGTCTGCGAATTCCAAATCAAGGCCCTGCTCCAGCGGCTGGAAACCACGCGCCAAAACGCACCCAAAGACATCCCCCCCGAGTGGGCCTTTGTCTGCCGTCTTCACGAGATATCCAGCGAGATTGAGCTGCGCGAGATAGCCCTGTACTCGGGTGGCTCAAACAAGTCCACTGACCCAGCAGACCAACTAAGTCTCTCCAGAATAACCCACCTAACCACGATCCTGAGCCTAACAAAGGAATGGTACTCAATCCTGTTGGAACAGCCTTCGTCCCACTTCCTAATGTTTGCCTTTCCCATGACGTCGCAAATCGCATACCTAACGATAGTCATGTACCGTCTCTGTACGCTTGACGACCCGTACTGGGATAAATCCGTCGTCCACCAGACACTGGACTGTTTTGCCTTGCTAGAGAAGCTCGCCGAGAGGTTCGCTGCTGTACCGCAGGAGTGTGGGCTTATCGCTGATCGACCAGAACTTGATACTTGGGCTGCCGGGGCGAGGGCTATCCGGCATTTAAAGGCTGCTTGGGAGCCTGTTTTTAGTCGGGCCAAGGGGGCTGAACAGACGGGTAGTATGGGGATGGGAGGAACTCAGGCTGGGTGCGGGAATCAGGTGGTTGGAGATGGAGGCGCGGAGATTGGCATTGGAGGTCAGTTTCAAGCTGGTGCTGGTGCTGGTGCTGGTGCTGTTCAGATGGCGCATTTACAGGGGCAGCTTGGGACAGGCGATCCTATGGATACCACTGGGGGGCCTATGAATGGGCTGCCGTATGATGCCCAGGGTATGGGGTGGGATACTTATGCGATTGACGAGATGGCGAATCAGTGGATTGCTGATATGTTTGCTGTTAGCTGGGATGGTTCAATGTGATTGCTTGGGTCATCGTATGTGTAATAACAAGCTTTGGGTGGTAGGGGCTTTGGGAAGGGTTACTTATTAACAGGACTTTAGAGGCTGGGATGGTTAGGTTGGGTTTAGGCATGGCAGACAGGCGTTTACTACAGGATTGGATAGATTCTTGAGTTTGGACATGTACCTTTGAGTCCATATTTTCAATCGGAGGTTGGAGAAGAGGCCCTGGAGGACAGGTTGTTGAATGTATTCAACGGTCTTTATATTCTAGTTATTAATATTCCGTCTGCATTCCCCAGTAACTGAACTGCTTACTCGTCTACAGCTGTGATTCGTTTTGTTCGGGGGATTTGACACTACCCAGGATCATGAAGCTGTGTTTTCGTTATTCTTGAGATCAAAGGTACACAGTGCCGATACAATCCTGCTATTACCTACACTTCCTTTCTCCTAGAGCTCAGCGAAGTCTACTTGGGGGTTCTGGGAACGTTCGTATTGGCCCCTTCCTGTGTAACTATCTTATCCTGTCGACCGACTGGGGTTACACATCCGGGTTACACCGCGCCAAATTTGGGCAGCAGCGCCCTTTACAGTTAGAGTTTGGTTTCAAACCCGGTCGTCTTGGACGGCACCAGGGGCGTCAGCTGTCAGACTTATATAACCTAGCCCCTGGACAAAGAATATGTGCCTAAACCTGAAGCGGTTGTGTAGGGGCGGTCCCGTATGGGCCGTATCCGTAAGCAAGATCTTCGATTATAAAGATCTTCAATTATTTATACGGATCCGAGTCACCTCTGGTGTCCCTGACAACCTGCATTGAGGCGCGGCCGATGGTGTCGACAACAAGACCCCTACTCCGTACGGTTAACGGTCGGCACTCTTCGTCGTTTCCGCGCTCCGTAAGTTTATCCTCCCCGCATGAGCAATGTGCCCCCATATCTTTAGGAGGAGGGAAATCTCGACATGAAGCTAGAGGCTGGTCTTACGCTGTTGCAGGAAATACGGCATACGCCCTGAACTATACGGTTTAGGTGCTATGATACAGACTATCTATGTATATATATAGAGAGCCATTCCCCGGGGATCCTCTCTCTCTCTTCTTCATCTTCAATACAATCTTTCCACCTACTCATCTTACCTTGCAACATACTCTGCGCACCTATTCTACCAAAATCCGCTCCTGCCGTTCTTCTCCACTGTCAACTTTACAAGTTCGATCGCGACAATGCCCTCAACATACAATCCCTCGGGCTCCAACAACAACTGCTTCTTCGTCACCCTCGCCTACCTTATTGGCCTGCAAAGCGTGGACGACCTGCCCCTTGACGTCAAAGAAGAGATGAAGAAGTTACCGAATGGTGTCATTGTCGACTATGAGATGGAGGAGATCGACAGATGTCTGAAGCTTGCCGTAGGCGACAAGTACCAGTACCATATCAAGGCCTGGCTGTTCAACGATATTGGATCCGAGATTGAATCGGCCACTGTCATTCGTCGAGGTAGCGGTTTACGTCGCATGCTGCGAATGAACCCTCCTAACACTAATGCCATGTGGAGGCACGAGCAGTTCCTCTTGGATACATGGCAAGTATCTATGCTCGGCGTCGGCTATGTGACAACAGACAACAAGTCCCACTTTGTCGTTCTCAAGGAGGGCCATCCGCCCGCATATGTTTGCTACCAGCATGATTCAAACGGACAGGATAAATGGCCCGAAATCAAACGCAACTGGAGAGGTAAACGGGACTGGAGAAAATGCTGGCTCAAGAGGAAAAGTTTGACCGAGGGGAACAAGGTTATATGCGCTTTTGGACTGGTGGCTAACCAGTAGGACGACAGTACTCCCGGCGAATAAGCTGAAGAAAAATGCATTGGCATTGGCGGCTCTATAACGGATCTACTACTAACTAGTAGAGCTTCCTTAACGACTTTATTATTAACTACACTCTTTATTCCTCTTTCTCTTTACAACTATTTAGACTTTATAGACTAATTAATTACTAGCGGGTTTCTTTTTTGTTTTTGTTTTTTTTACGTCCTGAAAGACGAAAGCCCCGGGCCCTTGTTATCTGCGTACCTGTATGTAGAGGCTGTAATTGTCAAAGCATCTTATCAACATATCGCTCTATTAGGGTAAGATACATCTAACATTTCAGCTACTTAATTACCTTGCTAAATGATATTAATCAATCCTAATTATTCCAAAACCATCGAGTGGACTATGCTCCCACAAAAGACGAAAAATGCAAGCAAAAAGGCCCCAATGGCAAAACCTCCTTGGATATCCTCTCTAACAGCCGACCAGATAACAGACACCACCAGACACACAAGGAAGCCGGCACAGCCCAATACAAAGAACAGAAACCACTCCATGCCCTCGGCCAGTTGCAAGCCCCAGCCAAGCGAGCTGCCTCTTGTTGGGCAGGCCTCTAGTTCTGCCTTCAGCTTCCTGGGTATTCGTCTCCAGATCACCGGGACGACATCTGCGTGTTCTGGGTGTTCAAATAGGTGGGCGAGCAAATTTGGTCCCATAGGTGGGAGAACGTCGGGATCTTGTTGGTGTGGCTGCCAACCGGCATGGTATCCGTACTAGGTGCCTGTTCTTTCTGGAGGTGGGACACTGGGGCATAGCCTTATGTCTGCGAGACTACTGCGATACATTTCAAACTGCGTTTCGATCTTTGGGGTTAGTTTCATGTGCTCGTTTATGTACCAATGTGTTGTACCAACTGAAAAGACAAGGTGGGCCTGCTGTCTTACCTTGACGAACCGGATGGACTTGACTTTGCGCAGGAGCTTCCAAGGGCCCCGTCCCCTCTTGGCCTGGTAGTAATGGCGCAGAAGCTGAAAGAATTCTTGGTCCGATTTTATCCTGCATATCTCGGGCTGGTGCAGTTTCGTGGCGACCCTCATGAATGGAATGCAAAGCAGGAGGAAGTCATGGAAACCAACATCAGCCAATCCCGTGCGGATGCAGGCCCCTGTGGTGTTTTTCTGTCCACTCCTGCCTTGTCGATATTGGGGGAGGTTTGGCGGCTTCAAGACCAATGCTGAAAACAGGCCACGGCAACTGTTGATAGCGGACCGAGCACTCTGTTTCCAATCTCTTCGTTGGGGTGGAGGCCCCTGATTGGGAGAGCTATCCGTATCCAAGGCCTCTATGATGTCCTTGCCATAGCCTTGAAGGAGCTTATCCAAGTCGCTCAGGGCACCAGGTCGAAGTTCCACAAAGTTGTCATGTAACGCTTTCCCACATACGCAAGTCCATCGAAGACGAGTACTGCCATACGGCGGCAATTGCTCGCCACCCATAAGGCTACCAACTGTATTCTCAAAGTGGAGCTGGGCGTACTTCCAGATCCTAGTGACCAGGGGAATGGTCTGCGGCATTCGTGGTTTTAGCAATGCCTTCAGGTTGGCTTGTAGGTAAAGAATCGGTTCGGTTCGGAAGAGAAATGTCTCGACGGTTTCCAACATAAACAACGAGTCATCCTCATTTTCGCTGTCACTTTCATTCCTTTTTTCTGAACCCGCCGTGATCATATTCTGGGTCTGAGAAGACTCTTCATCGGGCTCGACGCGGTAATGTGCTAGGCAGATTCGCTGTGCAAGCTTGGCTGGATATCGGCAAATGACCTCGGATGCCCAAAAGTACATCTCCCGTTCAGCATCGGGTATCGACTCGTTTGATAGGGAATGTCCCGCCAATCTACCAAGATCCTGGGAATAGCTATGCAGAAGTCTTTCGATTGTCCGTTGGGATCGTTTCCACGACGAGGACTGGGCAATCAACTGCGGCCATAGGAAGGGCAGATCTCCAAAGTTCAAGAGTTTGCTGAATAGCGCCCCGACTGTTTCGCCGTCGATAGTTTCTTCCCAGCCGTCAGAACTGTCGGACCCATCATGGTCACTGAAGCCCACGGTCAACGCATCCGCTTCAGAGTTATCTATCTTCCGCACCTGCAACAGCGCGTCTCGCAACGCAAGTTTTCCCGCCGTAATCGGGGTAAGTATCTTCCGCACCTGTAACAGGGCGCCGTCTCGCACCTTAGTCAACTGATGGCCATCGCGACGCTTCGGCACAGCACCGGTGGAACCAGAAGATGACTTGCTCCTAGAGTGCTCAAAGCATGCAACCCCGACTACTCTCGTCCATCTGTAGATCCCATGGCCTGGGCTGCCATAAGCAGGGCATTTGTCGACAGTATGCTGGTAATAAAGACATTTGCATGCGCTGAAGAGCTCAACAATTTGAAAACACATGTTGGTTGTCGAAAGTCGTAGGATGGCGGAGGTCGGAGGATATGAATTATGATGGTCGACACTTTAAAACTCGGGCACGAAATTACCGAATAGGTGCATTGGCATTGTGGCGATGTTCCCCTGCGCTGTACCCCGTACTGTTACACACTCATATTCAGCTCGCTACGGAGTAGGTCCGGATCTATCCGTAATTAAGAGTTGCTCACTAACAACACCCCGGTGGTGAGTCTAGCCTCACACTTCTAGCACCTCGAAAATCTCGACTTTTCCTGGATTGGGCGGAATTCTGGTTCAAAACGATGTTCTGTCAACATCCCCAACAGATTCATAAGCGAATCTTGGATTTATATCAGACCTCATATGCAACTCACACCATTCGATTACTTTACAATCACAATTCCCAAAGCACACATTTTGGAAATTAAAAGTCATCATGAACCCCCCAAACCCCGATTCTGGCAACACAAACACGATAGGCAACGATGATACACAACCCAACCATCCCAGGCCAAAAACAATCCTCGTCGCCTCCCTGAACCCCGTCAAGATCGCCGCCGCGCTTCACGGCTTCGAGGAGATGTTTCCCAACACGGCCTTCACCGCGCGTGGCATCGCCGTTCCCTCGGGCGTGCCCGATCAGCCATTTACAGACCAAGAGACCCTCCTAGGCGCTAGAAACCGCGCCGTCAACGCCCGCGCGGCCGAATCCGGCGCCGCCGCCGCCGTCGATTTCTGGGTCGGCATCGAAGGCGGGGTGTGCGAGGATCCCTCTTCTGGCCCCGCCGACCAAAAGCAGACCGCTCTGCTGCAGTCCTTTGCGTGGGTGGTCATCCTTGGAAATAGACATGCGCTTGGCTCAGATTCAGAACAAAATGAAAATGAGGCTGATAGTATCGTCGAAGGCAAGGCCCGCACACTCATGTATTACCTTCCTCTGGAGACTAGTCGGCTCGTGCGGGGCGGGATGGAGCTGGGCCACGCCGAGGATCAAATCTGGGGACAGACCAACTCGAAGCAGAAGAACGGGTCGATTGGGCTGCTCACGGGGGACGTGATTGACCGGAAGGGATATATTCAGCAGGCTGTGGTGGGCGCGCTGATTCCCTTTAGGAACCCGGGGCTGAGGTTTTGAGCGCAACTGAACTCACTGGACCTTTTTGCAACACCCAGAGAGACTATGTCGGTCAGTGCCGAGTTTGGTGGCCCAAGTGCTACAGCGTATGTAATGAAAGTTTCGAATAAAGAATGTTCAAAGTATATCTTGTTCATAAAATTCAACAAGGCAGGCTTATAATGGTTACATTGTCCCCAGGCAACCCGCCGTTATAAGTGATAAACTTCCTGGGGTTTCCATACTCCAAGTGCTGGCCAAGTTACTTCGCTTCCCCCTCCTGTGGTAGACTTCTAAATGTGGACCCGATAGTTGTGAAGACTATTAACGTAGAAACTGCAGTGATGATGCTATAAAAATGGCCAAAGAATTAGCCAAATATCTCATTTTGCAAATCATATATATCCCAGACTGTGGAAGGCAGCTTACCCGACATCTTATTGGACTGATTCAGCGCTGCGAGATTACTCTCATACGCTCTCTGTGTGCTGATCATGTTCGTCATTTCTGCAACCGTGTCCACCTTTGAATCCGTGTAGGTGTTGGATCTCGAGGCTGCGGTGCTGCCGCTCCCCGAGTGTGGAAAGGATCCGCTGAAAGCACTGGATTGACTCTTGGGTCCAGTAGATGGTGTTGCTTCTTTTAAGTTTCTGCTAACTTGGTCCAACTTATGATTGCTTTTTTCAAGGTTGTGGCCTTTGATTGCTGACGACCATAGGCCGGAGATCGAGGAGGTGGAGCTGGTTCCCTTCGGCATTTTGATATATCAAGATGAAGTAAGGACGATACGTGGAACTTGAAGGCTGTGTAGGATAATTGCGAATTGAAAACTGGGAAGATGTCTGTTGAGGAAATACACGGTAGGAATCAGAGTAGGGAGAGATTCTTATATATATACAGTCGCACAGGAGCAGTAGGGATGGTATCTCTAAAAATATAATAGACAACCCATATTTAAACTCCTGGTCAAGTTTAAGGCCACGTCCGAGTTTTATACAAAGGGGGCGGTATGGCGCTTCACAATTGCGGCACTGCAGGCAAAACCTACCAAGCGGTCTGGAGACATGGCCGCATGGAACCCCTGGGCCTGGCATAGGGGCCTGGCGTTTCCGGAACTTTTGCATGTTTGTGCGGCGAATCTTTTCTCGGGTGCTGGAAGCTGAGGTTGAACGGCAAGCGCAGCTGGAAAGTATGGCGCGTCTGAAAAGAGGGGTTTTGAGGCAGAAGTCTGTCAGATGAGAGGGGTCTGGAACTGGCCAAAAACCATGGATTTGCCGTAATGGTTCGTAATTTATGACAGAGGCCTTCTGGTCACAACCAGAAGGGCAGTGAGAGAGGCAAGACAATCAATCAAATTGCAAACTCCACTTTAGCGCTCATCTAATCCTCTTTGTCTTCATGCCGAAGCCGCGTCGGTCATTCCGCCTCACGACCGAAGAAAAGGTCAACACCCTCTGGGATGAACACATGGACTCGGGGCAAGTTACGTCCAAAAGAGAGGTCAAGTGGCTCGGGGTGAGCGTCGTAGCCTCCCTGTCACACTTCAAACACATGGAAAGAAGGGCCGAAGCCGGACAAAAACAAGCGGGCTTCCTGAGACGCCTGAATGGCGCTTCGTACGGTCTGCGGCCTCTTCAGAGACCCGGCCTTATATATGGGCCCATCTACCTTCGTCAGAAGGTGGGAGGAGCAAAACTGGAGACGCCTCATGGTGAACTACGTAGCCTCCAAGAACAGTTGGAACACCCTTTTTACGTGGGGATGGAAAGACAAAGACCCTTTCTTGGAACCAAAACATTTCACCCCGCTCGCCTCACGCTGTTCCCTATAGCTCTTTGAAGCGACTGACCTGACTGATACTTTCAAAAAAATAAATAAAAATAAAAATAAGTAAGTAAATAGAGCCTCTAGAGCGATATGAAGGAACAGAGTTAACCTATATGTAATAATAGAAATTAAAGGCGTGGAGGGAAAGTCGCAGCTGCGCCGTTTCGGTGTCCAAAAAGGTATATACCTGCGAGGTTGCTAATTTTAGGTGGAGGCAATTCTAACCGAGAGTGCCAGTGGTAGAATCCGGCTCCCGACACTGCTACTGTCAGCGTTTTAAACAGAGACACGCATGCCGAGACCTGGGCGGCAGGGTTGAAGTCGACGTTACCGATTACCTGGTTCAGGCACTGGTCGAGCGTGCACTGCGGGTTCAAGTTGTAAGTGTTGAGTGACATGATGCCAGTGGTGATCACCTAGCGTGATATCGTGAACGACAGGGCGTCTCAGACAAGAGACAGATAGCAAAGGAGTGACCAAGTTTGAACGTGAAGGATGAAATCGGATGGATTCAGCCAGGCGGCAGATATTTATTGCCTGTGATTGAGTATCCTCTTTTAGAAAGGGGGCACTGGGATTGATATTGAACCAAGCAAATCTCCCACTTGTTTCCAAATTCCACTTTCCAGCCGCCCCCACAAGTCGACCTACAGCGATCGAGTCAGACATGTGGATGTTTACTTTCAATGCTCAAAATCAATATCGTAGTCACCGACCAACGGCAGAATTAACTGTGAGCCAGTTGTTGGATGAATGCGTTTCAATGTCGTGAGCTAGTACTTGAAGTTGTTCTATGTTTTTCTTTAAAGAAAACCAGAACGTCCTCATGCCCCACTCTAATCCCCAGCCGTCGACGCTGATCTCGAGATCTAGACCGTGGTACGAAGTATGTTTAAGCCTACTCCGCTCGCAGTAATCTACAAGTTCCACGACGACTGGGACCCAAATTCCAGCATTTCGGTTATCTGCCCAATTCAGCTTGATTCATCCAAGCCCCGACAAACTAGAAAAACCCCAAGCACACGGTTAGGAGCGTGTACGGATACACAACCAGACAACTCCCTCTCTTCTCTGGCACAGGCTTTACAAGTTCCAGCCTGTCCCAAACTACGAGTGACGAGTTGTTTTAGACATGCTTGTTTCTCGTCTCCTGGATATCGAGCCCTTCGACAATAATCTGCTGCTCGGTTAATAAGTTTTCCAATGTGACGGACCTTTTTCAATCTGGGCAGACGTAAGTACCTCATAAACATCAGGGTCTCTCAACGCAGCAAGCACCTCTTGGACGAGCTTTAAATTCTTCTGGCGGATGGCTGGGTCGGTTGGAAGCTTCTCATACCAAGTGTCGGCTAACTCCTGCACCTGTAGAAAGGTCGGTTAGTAAATAGGTAGGAATAAACACCCAGGTCTATTATTTGTCGTTACCTTGGCCGTACGCTGCTCGACAATTTCCGCGACCTGGTGACATCTACACATGCAAGACTGAGTGTTCATTGTCGCTGTATTCGAAGCCGTTTCTCTGCAAGTGTCAAACGAGCAGCCTGTTCGACCGTATTCGTTTCTGCGCAGACCCGGCTTGCAAGATTATTGAGTCGATGGAGATCGGTTTGGGTCTGTAGTTTTGACTACTGCAATTGAGGGCTGTTTGATGTTTGTTATTGTCGAGTTGAAAGAAGAAGAAATTGTCGGGTCGATTTAACAGCTAACTTTTGTGGGTGCTTGTTTTTATTTCTGAAATATTGACATTTTGATCCCATTTCCTCCTCCAGTTCCCCCCTCCCCCGCACACGCCCATTTTTTGACTAACTTTCGTCTCATAAGATGTCGAGAATCGAAATGGAAGGTACCCCGATCGCATCGAGGCTACAAGTCTTCAGAAACTGTATTACACGGGTTTTTTTCAAATTTCATCCTTGAAAGGGGTATTTTGCAAGAGAAGAAATACGTACACCATGTATTTTCCCTACGCAAGCCATGCAATCCACAATGGCACTTGGCTGGCAACTGACCTTATTTGACCCGCTTTTTCCGTACAAAAAAGAGCCCCTGCCAGGCACAAACCCATCCCCAAAGCCACCTCTATGGGTAACCAAACCACGGTATCTCGCGATATTTTTCTTGGTGTTTAGGCAGTTGAAACCGCTCAATTGAACTGTCACAGCAATTGAACTAATTTGACTGGCTCTTAGCTTGACTGGCTTTTAGCTTGACTGGCTTGACTGGCTTGGCTGGCTTGACTGGCTTGGCTGGCTTGACTGGCTTGACTGGCTTGACTGGCTTGACTGGCTTGACTGGCTTGACTGGCTTAAACTGGCTTGACTGGCTTGACTGGCTTAAACTGGCTTGACAATTGAACTGGTTTGACAATTGAACTGGCTTGACTGGGTTGAAATGGTTGAGAACCATAAAGGGGCAGTATTTTGTATGCGAAATGCGGGTCTTTGATTGCCGGCTGCCATCGCTGCCAAGATGGTGTACGTAGGGAAAATGCATGGTGTACGTATTTCTTCTCTTTTGCAAAGATTTTATCAACTGAAACAATGTGCTCGAATGCCATTTCTCACCGTAGAAAGGTGCGAATTCCAGGAGGTAAAGTATTGACAAGACAAAAACCGGGGGTCCGGGACAAGGTTAACGGGAACAAGGCCTGCAGTGCGTGCTCCCCAATCACTACTGACCTTCGCGCAGGGTCAATATTTGTTGACACGCGTTTCATCTCCTTATGATTCCCACGCTTTTCAGTGCAGGAAACCAAATCCACTGCCTTTGTTTACTTGCCCCTTTTCTCCTGATCAGCAAAACAAAGTGTCAAAGTCCGCAAAGTCCGCAGCGCAACCCCGCACAAGACCGAGCCCACCAATAAGACGAGGCTGCCGAGCGACATAAATACCTACTTGTCATCCAACTCACTTCTGACTCTTGTCCCCAATTCTCTCTCCCAGCTACACGCGATACCCTCGTCCTTCCTACTCAACAACCAGCCAACATGACAATCCGCACAATCGTCGTCGGCGGGACAAGCGGAATCGGCTACGCCATCGCATGCCGAATTGCCGCCGCCTCCACCTCTCACACAGTCCTCATAAGCGGCCGGACCAAGCCAACCAACATCCCTCACCCAAATATTGAATTCCGCCCTCTCGACGCAACTTCCATGCGCCAAATCAAGTCCTACACCAACACTCTAAAATCCTCCAACCCAGCACCAGTTCTCGATTTCTTGGTCATGTCCCAGGGCATCATGTCCACCGCCCCCCGAACCGAAGTGCCCGGCGAAGGGATCGATCGCAAGATGGCGCTTCATTACTATGGCAAACAGTTACTGATTAAAGAACTCTTGCCGTTGATGAGTCCCACCGCTAGGGTTTTGATTGTCTATGATGGGTGGCTGGGTAGTCCTGAGAAGCTTATTTGGGAGGATTTAGACCTCAAAGACCCTGGACGGTATAGCCTGAAACGAGCGGCAGATCATTGTACCAGTATGATGGATGGGATGGTTCAGGTTTGGGCGAGGGAGCAAGAGAGGAAGGGGGACGAGGTAAAAAGGTCGTTTGTGCATGCTTACCCCGGGGGCGTGAATACGGACTTGTTGAGGGACGTTGTGCCGTCTTGGTTGCAAGGGGCTGTCAAGACTGTTGGAGGAGTGGTCTTGACTTCGCCTGATACCTGTGCCGAGAGACTGTTGAAGGGTACCGAGGAGTGTGTTGAGCTGGGCAGGGCGTGGAGTAATATTGATAATAAGGGCCGAGTTCTTAAGGGGAAGGCGGTTTGGACCGAGGAGCAGATGGATAAAGTGGCCACGCATACTTGGGAGACTGTTGACAAGGCGCTCGCTGGGACTGGTTGATGACAGTTGAGCATGACAACGATTCATACCATATTTAACAACTTACAAAAGCTTCCAATACATTCGCCAAGCTTGGTATTTTGCGAAGGGAGTAATACTGATGGCTGTAATCTACCCAGAACTATATTATACACTGTCGTTCAATACACAGGTTTCCCTAGAGCGATACAATCCCTCACGGATCTTCAGACTGTCGTTTCCGCCTTTGGCACTATCCAATCCAGCCCTGGAAAAGACAGGTGATAGGTCGACGTGGATTAGTGTCGAAGCAGCAGACGCGGCTTCCCAGGCCGCGATCCAAAGCGCCGACTGCCGCACGATGGCATATTCTGCAAAGACAGCCCAGGTTCAGGCCCAAGAGAACCTCAGACAGGCATGGTCAGACATCGCCTCTGCGCAGCTCAAGATTGCCGAAAACACACGGCTTGCTTCGGCCATGAGCGGATCGGCTGGCCATCATGATTCGGAGAGGGACAACTACGAGACGGTGAGCCACATTTACCATCGCCTTTGATCACTACAATTCGAAACCTGACATGGAAACAGTATACTGATCAGAACCCCCACTACCTGCCTAGTTACTTGCTGTATCCGGCATCCCGATTGTCAACCTCTTTGCTATCGTCCTTGTTCCAGTTGCTATGATAGGCATGAGGTTAGTCCGTCACTGCAGATATTTTGAAATTAATTCTTACTTTTACCTACTGCCACCCCCGTATTCACTTTTCTCCTCCTCTCGCGTACCCTTTGTCACGAACAACGATCTGGATAATAATAAACTGATTAAAAAAATCTTGACAACTCAAAAAGTCACCACAAAAAGAAGGCAGAAGAATGCAAAGCAATCGAATCAGCATGTCAAAACGAGATCCGCCAAGTGTCCGCCCAGATCCCTAGCCTCGAAAACAGCGCGAGCAACACCACCACCGTAGTAGCCCAGCTTGATTCGGCCATCTCATCGTGCTCGGTCCGCGAGGCAACAGCAAGGACCCTAACCAATAATGCTAAATCTCTCATGGACGAGTGCTCGGGTATTACGGCGGGGATAGGAGATGCTGTGGACGCGATTAGCCGGATAGGGGAGTCGGGAGCTTCAGGTTGGCTACTGGAGGGGCGGCAGGGAGCATGGGACTCCCGTCGATATGAGGCACTCGAGGCTTTGCATAATATGCTCGAACTTTTGGAAAAGGGTGATGATTTGCTGGAGAAGGAAACTTTGGAGGTGTTGGAAAAGGAGGTTAAGACGTTGAAGGGGGCCGATTTAGATGGGAGGAGGCGGCTTCTCGAGGAGGGTCACGGTGATGATGATGATGATGACTTTTGAGATGAATTAGAGGAGGAATTCTGGTTAGAGCCGGGGTTAATACTCAATAAATAATATACCAGAGTTGCAAAATGTTACTCTTAATACGGTTATAACTTGATACTGACATACTGCACAGATATGTACATTTTTGAAGATGGACCAGTGGACACTTTCATTCGATATCTTGGATCGAATAATTTCATTCGGTCATGGGTGCGGTCTGAAGATTTGTATTGCATTGGAAAATGGGATATCTACAAAGACAACGCATATAAAGTAGAGCGGCGAAATCCCGGCCTGGCTATAAGCAAGCGAAAGGAGTTGAACCCTTTCTTCAGAGGCTCAAGTTTGGTGTCAGTTTTGGGACAAGCTGGAATATTCTAAGCCCGACCTGATTGTCGTCCCCCTGAAGCCGCCAAGTTCAAGGCCCGACAACCTGCAGTGCGGCTGGATCTTGGCAGTGGAGAGCTCGAGGCCAGTGACCATTCTTTCAACAGACCCATCTTTCGGTAATCTCCCAAGTCCGCACTATCGACGCCACGAGTCGCGATGCTACTGCACAATGTGACGATCCTTGAGCCGCAGCGCACGTGAACTTTATATGACCTCATGCCTACCTCTCGTGGTGCCCGACATCATGTCCTCCTCCTTGCCACATTTTATGATCTTTATCCCTACTGGCTCCGTACGAGTTCACCGTCTCAACTTCCATAACTTGACCTATCAGTACAAAAATGATATCCTCATCACTTTACCTTATCTCGCTACACCTCCTCCTCACCCATCGAGCAACCGCCAACAGTGCGGCAACTTGCGTCACCCCGATATCAGGACGCTTCAGCGCACACCCCGAATGCGCCCAGTCATGTCTAGGCTGTACCGACTCAAACGAGAGCTTCGCCCATGTGTGCGAACTTGACAGCTCTTGTTGTCAAGGAGACACGGCGAGTTTGATTATCCCGCTCGTGTACAGCTGTGTTAAGACCACGTGCTCGGAATCCGAGGCGCAAAAGAGCTGGGAGGTGTTTTCCGTCAACTGTGGGAGAAAAGGTGTCCCTGTTGATGAAGCCGATACACCGTCGGGGTATTTGTTTGTTTCGGCCAGCAATAATAGAGGGACGACTACTCGCACGACAGAAGCTGTCCCGGGGACGACAAGTCTATCGGGCGGTGACCAGCCAAGCACAATTACAATATCCACGAGTCCGACTGCGGAAATTATACCCCCGGCTGAGAAACCTGGACCCAACGACGGTTCTTCCTCGACTTCAAAGGACTTGGGAACCGGAGAGATTGTCGGAATTGCCCTCGGCGCAGTCTCGGCGCTCGCTGCCGTGATTGGGCTCGGGCTGCGGTGGAAGCATTTGCAACTTGCGAAAAAGAACGGAACTGTTATTGATGCCGAGGCAAAGATATAAGTGCCATACATAATCTGGACGTGGAATGACCGCTGGCTAAATATGAAATACATTTCTATATACCGAATTGTCAGGATAGCAGGTGTCAACCTATTGGAAATATATTTTCCATGCTATTTGTTGCGAAAGTCGGAAGTCTCAGGCACTGAAGGGAAACAAGTGTCGACTACTCGTCGTGTAAAAGGCTGGGTGGTATTCGTCTGGAACATGCTCCGAACAATATCAAAGCAAGTTAGGGAGTGTCAGCTGTTACTGTTCTAGTGTACCTCCCTTGTTCCGCTCCTTTGCGAGCTGCAGTACGGACTGGAGAAGCGGGGTCATGCAGGGAATCTAACTACCGTATATTCCAACCTTTGCTTCTCCTTCTCTCGTCTCACTTTTGGGCAAGGGTTTGGACTCGGTGCCGAGAAGCTTTCCTGCGCTTGCTGCTGTCTTGTTGTCATGCTCTGACATGGGGTACTCTCGCGACTTCGCCACAATCTCAGCCACATTCTTTCTCGAAAGGGCATCAGGCATCCATCCGCAGCCTGCATTGACTTCTGTTGTGTAACACAATATGAGGGGTTCCCAACGAGCAAGAAAGAGCGTTACGGATATTTCTGTGTACAAAACACCAATGTCTTATTGCGCAGCATCTTGTGTCAACCTCTCTATCGCCATCTTTTCCGTCAACAGGCTGCGAGGCGTTCCTTCCGTCGTGAGTTGCTGATACATCCAACAGCGTTTATTTCAAGACACCCCACACCAAACACGCGGGTAGCAGGCACGCACCCGGGGAAGAAAGCGCGAGCCCGGCCCGCAACAATCGATAGCCTCCACGCTTCTTCCAGGTTCTGCGGCAATCTAAAGCTTATCTGCAATGGACCCTGTATCCGCTTTATCGGTCGCAGCGGCTGTCGGTCAGTTCACCGACTTTACGCGACAGATTGTCTGCAAAGGCAAGGAACTGTATCGGTCGACCGAAGGACTTACTCGTGAATTCCTCGGCACCCAAACCATCACTCTCCGGTTGAAGGAGCTAGCCACCAATATTAAAGCGTCGCAAGCCGCCCTGCCCACTTCTGGCGGTCGAGAGAATCTGGATAGGCTCTGCATAGATTGCATGACTATCTCGGACCAACTCCTGGCACGCCTGCAGCGTCTCAAGGTCCCAGAGGACGCCAACCATCGACGATGGAAAAGCTTTCGGCAGGCACTCAAATCGGTCTGGTCCAAGGACGAGATTGATGCCATGGCCAAACGCCTTTCCACTCTCAGAGAAGAGCTTACCACCGAGATACTCGTCGCCACCAGGTGAGTAGCTCATGTTGCTACTAGCTCGAACTTGTTGTCCAGCGCGGTCCTGATGTTATATTTCACTTCTAGCCACAGTCTAGCATCTTTGTCAGCCAGTAGTGATGCGAGCCTCAGGAATTGATGGAAACATCCAAAGCCTCCTAACTATCGCCTCCAAGGCCGACGAGCCCTCCGGTGATGTGGCAATCCGGACGGCAGTCGAGGCACTCACTGAGGCACAGACGTCCGAGTTTCGCAATCTCTGCCACCAGTTCGTGGTGTCCAGTAACGAGCTGCGAGCTATCAGCAACAGGTCTAAGAAAGCCATCTGCGACGTGCTGGAACGACAAGAAACGGCGCTCAATCAACAGCTTGGCCATCACTACCACTCACTTCAGCAGCTTTTTGATGCTTTCAGTGCCGAAAGGGCTGCCGTCGTTGAAAGCGATACAGAAAAACGCTTGGCTCAAGTTCAAGTCTCCATCCTCAACAGTCTGAGGTTTCATGACATGGAATATCGCTTCGAGTCCATCGCAAAACCCCACGAAAAGACGCTCCTCTGGATATTTAAAAATCCCAGACAGCACCAGCGACCGTGGAGCAACTTCGTCGAGTGGCTAGAACATGAGTCGGGTGTTTACTGGCTCCACGGCAAACCAGGATCAGGGAAGTCGACCCTCCTGAGCTATATTGTACAGCATCGTCTCACAGCCCAATACCTCCATAACTGGGCCGCAAAGGCCCGCCAAGGCCCGCCTGATCCAAGGCGCCTTTTTCTTTTGGAACAGTGGTTCTATGAAACAGCGATCACATGAGGGGCTCTACCGTACACTGCTGTACGAGATATTAGTACACGCCCCCGACCTTCTGCCAAAAGTATTTCCAGAGCGGTGGCACAGGTATTCCGAGCTTACTAGATGTGACTTGGCCATCCAACCAGAGACTTGGAGCTCCCCAGACCAGTTAAGGCAAGCCCTGGAACGCCTGATCTCTTTAGCTAGTCCCAGTCTACGGCTGTGCTTTTTCATCGATGGCTTAGACGAGGCCGAAGGGGACGCTCAAGAGATTGCCGAATTTATTCACGATTTGTCTGAGAAATCCTCCAACGTCAAGTTTTGCGTTTCTAGCAGGCCTTGGCCCGTCTTCGAAACCATATTTGACGAGTCTCCATCGTTGCGACTACAAGATCTTACGCGTGATGACATAAAGACCTTTGTCACTGATCGGCTGTGGGCTAATAAGAGCATACAGCGGCTTCTAAAGCACGGACCAGATACGCTGCCGGCTCTGGCTAACGAGATAACGAAACGCGCATCCGGGGTTTTCCTCTGGGTCTCTATCGTGGTGAAATCTCTAACTCGAGGCATCCGCGATGGAGACAGCCTTGCGATGCTATGGCGCCGAGTTGAAGAGCTCCCTGCGGATATGGAATCGCTTTACCTTCACATCCTCAAGTCTATTCAACAAGAATACCCAGAAGAGTCGTCGCAAATTTTCCAGATCTTCCGAGCCAACGGCAACACATTAGACGTCCTAACACTTAGCTTGGCACTGAGATCACCGATTTACCACCTTGAAGCAATGAGTTGTGATCTCATTCCGCTATCAAGGCTTCAAGATTCTCGATTCACTATATTTCTGGACGGGGTCATGGGAAGCACCACCGGATTTCTAAACTCGCGGTGCCAAGGGCTGCTCGAGGTGTCAGACTGCTATGACGAGGATTTCGATGAGGACGGAGGTACAATTGATGGACTCCTGGATCCTGAATGGCCCAATTTCGACCCGTTAGATCTGCAGCCTTCCGTTTTACGACAGACACCTCTCACTCCTCCTAGGAAACTTCGAAATCCAACACCAGTCGGGTCCTATAGCCAGTTTGAGAAGCCCATAAAGTATCTTCACCGGACTACCCGGGACTTTATCGAACAGCCTTCTATCTGGAGCATGATATCCGAAAAGACAGCGAAAACCGAGTTTCACCCGTCTACAGCGCTATTGATAAGCGCAGTACTTGGTGTCAAAACTTCTCCTGTCGTTTTCGGGGGTGACGTCCAGGGACATTCTCTTGTCTCGGATATGGGACAATACCTGAAAACCCTGGACATACCGCCTTCCGATCGCAACTTCGACTTGATTGAGGAGTTGGATAGGGCACTCTCGGCACGCTTGATGGAGACCGCTGTCGGCGTGGTGCAGGCCACACCATACCCCCGTTCCACGCTCAAACCAAAACGGAAGGCTGTTTGGACAGGTGAGGCTCTCTCGACCATGATGCAAGCTCAGCACCCCTGGTACCGCAAAATCAAACGTTCAAACGAGGCATTCAGCTGTTACGTGAGCGACGAGGGAGGTCTACCGATCGTATTCAGGTCTTTTGGGACAGAAACATGTGGCTCTCTTTTGGCATTCGCCCTCCAGATTAATCGCTGGAAGTCTTGGCTGGACAACCCCCCAAGTTCTAGCGGGGAGCTCTGGCCGCAGCCACTCTCTCTCATTGAGTTTGTTCTTTGTAGCGAGGAGAGTCCCAGATACGTCCAAGTCTCGCAGCGGTCGTTATGGTCGCACGTCATCAACTTTATTCATATCCTTCACGGATACGAGGAAATTGAGAGAGAGACCTTTGTCAACTGGCTGACTATCTGCAAGCTGATGGTTCACTATGGTGCTGATCCTTATGTCTGCTGTTTGGAGGATCTCGACACCATGGCCTTTTATGACGCCATCAGCGAGTTTCGATTTTTGGATCCAAACCCGTTGGACTCTCGTATACCATCCCCCAGTCCTCGTAAACCCGACAATTCTTTTCTCCAAGCGGGCCAAAATCATGAACTCTCCGGGGGTTGCGACGGTAGGACACGACCAGGCCAGTCTCGCCCGACCTCCCACTCTTTCGAAGAGGTAGTGAAGGAGGTTTTTGTCAAAAGAAGAATCCCAGGCGCTCGTGAGTTTCTGAGAGTTGTTAGTGCCAAGAAGGGGTATTGGGGTGGGCCGTCGGGACTTGGTCTCAATTTTGACGAAAACGAAAAGGACGACGGGCCCGAAATCCCACGATGGGTTTCTTGATTGGGACTTGGGTGATCACCATAACGAATGAGGAAAACATGAATTTCCCTACGGTGGCCAAAATTGCAAAAGTCTTCGCCGAATAAGAGAGAAATAAGAAAAATAAATAAAGAGAATGGTATATACCCAAGCCAAATCTAGTGAAAAGCCGCTCATTAATAACCAACCCTGCCTTAACCAACACAGGCAGCCAGCTAAACAGTCAACCATAACAACTTCCGGCCCCCCGGTTCAGAAGTTCAATATCAAACGGCATCAACCCCCTTGGCCACTCCCACTGCAGCACCACCCTCTCCCTTCGCTTTATCTTGTCGAATATCATGCCACCCCATCCCCCAAGCAAGCCCAAACATGAGCACAGCAGACGCAACAGTCAAATAAAATACCAAATCCAGACTATCCGCATACGCCCATAACACAGCAGGCAACTGTTCTTCGCTCACTACCGAGCGAAACCCGTTTGCGCCGGCGGCAAGGACTTTCCCCAGATTAACCGGGGATAAACCATTTTCCAGCAACTTCGTAACAAGATTATTTGCAAAGATGGTATTCGCCACTGTGAGGAAAATCGAGCCACCAAAGGTCTGGGCAAATATGAGGAAGGCCATTGATACGGGGATTTGCGATTGAGGGAGGACGGATTGCACTGCCAGGAGGGGCTTTTACGCACTTTGTTAGTGTAGTTGACGAGAAGGGGGGAAGAGAAGCATACCATCTGTATAGCAGCACCGCGCCCTATGCCAATTACAATCAGGTACCCAACCCATTTCGCGCGGGAGGTGTCGGGGTGGAGCATGGTAAGTAAGCCGCCGCCGATGGAAGATATCACTGACGAGAACAGAACCCAGGGGATGGTGTAGCCGAGTTTTCCCACTATTTGTTGTTGTCACACTGTCAGCCAGCGCGACCAGAACAACGCAGAAAACAAGAAAAAGGAGATAGATGCTTACCCAAAACCCCACTCAAAACCGCCATAACCAAATTACTCAGTATACTCGGCAAGGTATACACACCACTCATCAAAGGCGTCTCACCCCCAACACTCTGAAAAAAGATAGGCAAGAAGTACCCCGGCACGAGCATAAGTCCCGCCATGGTAAGCAGTCCAACCAGGCCACTAGTCCAGACTTCTCGTTTCCGGACCATGGCAAGCGGGATCATGGCATTCTCGCCTTCTCGGCCTTCCCAGACTACAAACAAGGAAAACACCGCTAATGAGCCGATCAGCAAGCCCAGCACGGTGGCAGAGGACCATGGGTATTCCCTCCCGCCGTATTCGAGTCCGAGGAGGAACATGATACTGGCCGGGGCGAAGATGGCAAAGCCGACGAGGTCGAGCTGGCTTATTATTTTCATTGGCGGGAGGGAGAGGAGATGGACTGTGGGGAGGCGTTTGGATGGGATTCGGACGAGGAGCAGGAGGCCGATTGCTACCGCGCCGGCGGGGAGGTTTAGGTAGAAGCACCACCGCCAGGTTGAGTACTGTGTGATAGCACCGCCTACCAAGGGGCCGAGGACGATTCCTAACTGCCCGCAGCCGAGCATTATGCCGATCATTTCTTCCGATTTGTTAGCAAAAAAGCCCGCTTCATCAACTTGACCACATGAGTAGATCAGTTACCAAAGAAAGATAAGGGCAATGAGGAAAAGAAACATACGAGGCCGTCGATGCAAAGGCAACGACTCGGAAATAATCGTTATCCCGCCGTTCTGAAGCCCAGACGTGCCCATACCAGCAATAGCACGCCCAATGATGAGCATGTTCGACGAGTTGGCCAGACCACATATCAGCGAGCCCAGTAGGAAAAGGGCGAGGAAGGTTATGAATGTCCACTGTTGTTTTTATCACACTCGCGTCAGCCGTGTTTAACTGCTAACAAGGCTAAAGGGAGGGAGGGTGGAGCTCCATCTTGGCGGTGGATCCGTTAAAAGGGGAAAGTAAACAAAGACGAACGGACCTTGGTCTTGAAATGCGAGTAGAACTTGCCGCTCAACGGCTGGAGGGCCGCGCTGGCGAGGTTATACGCTGATCCGTACCAGCCCACGTCGCCGAGGGACTGGAATTCTTGGGTGATTTGGGGGATGGCCTAATCATATCGTAGGCTCTATCAGTCGATGGGGGTCTTGGCACACACACTACCACAAGTACAAGGACAAGCAAGGGACATGAGAGAAGAAAGGGCCGGGGATGAAACATACAGTAGAAATAATAGTCAAATCCAACAACATCAAGAAAATAACCAGCGTTACGGACCCGAGCACCAAAAACAGCTGGAGTCCGGCAAGCCATTGCTGCTCATGTTGTTGCTGTTGAACAACTACCACAACATCTGGTTCCGAGTCTGATGAGACCGGTATGATGGCCTCTTTCCCAGATTTTGGTTCAGGTTCTGGCTCGGGGGAGGTGACGAACTCGGTGTCGTCGGATCCTGTGCCGTAGCCGGTGCTGTTCAAGGTTCTCTCGTCGTCTGGCGGCGAGGGCTCCTTCTTGTTCAAGTTGTCGGATAGTGACTTTGCTGATGATGTTGGGCGGTCAAGCTTTTTTTCGCCGCCGACTGCCATCTCTGAGGGACTCCTTGGGGTCGGGGGTATTTGATGATGGACATCATCATTGTTCGAATTGGGTGTTGTTTGTACCGCCATGATTGCCTTCTTTTTCTGTTTGTACCGCTCGCCTGACTGACTGACTGACTGACTGACTGTGGTCTGAACAATGGCTGGAAAACAGAATACCTTCACCGTACCAACAAATCTGACATCCGCTTGTTGCAGAGCTCACCGGCGCGAGACTGACGTACCCCGTCTTGTCTTGCGTGTCGTACACTACCTGTTACCTGGCAGATAATTCCCTCGATGCGTAGCTCCAGTCGTGTAAGTCAGTTACTGGATCCTCGCACTAGTGTAGCCCGGCGGAGAAAAAAAAAAGCCGCTGAGTCGTCGATCAAAAAAATGCGGAGTGGTGGAGTCGTGCAAATAGGGCTGGGTGGGTAGTCGATAGCCAAGACAGACCGTGATACAAAGTCGATCAAAGTGTCGTTGTATCTGCTGTCTCGGTTGCTCACATAGCCGCAAGTTTGAGGGTAGAACAAGGCGTTCGGTTTGACTCTCCTTTTTTCAACTGAAAATGGAACTCTTATGCATGTGGACCAACCGCCTGATTGTGTGATTTCAAACAAACTTTCTTTCAACAAAAGCAAAGATAGGAACTGTTTTGATCGAAATTTTGGGACGGCATTGTTGGGGTGACCAAAGGACCAACCAACCAGCCCGGGACACGGAATCCCGTCGGCATTCCGGCCCCGACGGCCAATATCCCTATTCAGAGATTGGCCGCGGCGACATTCATCGTGCAGAGCGCCAACAGGCCCAAGAAGCTGTATGCCAAGACGTTTCTGGGGCCCTGTCAGGCTGCTCAAGGTGGTCAAGCTTTGCTGTCAGGGTACTTCCGTGCCGCTCGTGCAGGACGCCCACCTTGAATGTAACCCCTAGGCCCCTAATCTGGATGTGGTGGACGCCAGGCAACACGGGCGACGGAATTGAGATACGGAGTTGGAGTTTGAAGATTCCATCCAGTTCTTCCTCTTATGATTGTAGGCTTGATATTTCTAATCGCGTTACACGAGACTATAGGATTCGAGCAATTCTTCCATTATCATTAAAGTTCGTTTTTGAACCCGAACAGTGCGAGCCTGGACAAAATAAGATGGAGAGAGTGAGCAGAACGATGGTCATTGTCGTGGATTGGTAACTATAGGTGCATCATGTATTTCAGAGGAAGAAAGGATACAGACGAAAGCGGGAAATTAGGGCAAAAGTGAGAGAATATGCAAAACAGAAAAAGAGAAAGTAAATCAAGTTCTCTAGCTATCTGTTTTGTCTTGTTAAAAAAATACAAAAACTCAAGGCCTCCGACGGGGTCCTGAGAAAAGCCTCTGTCGGCTTTTTTTTCGTTGTGATTATTGATCGTGCCCGGAATCGAACCGACACCCTCCCGTCCATCATGGGCGGGAGGATGCTGCAGACCGGAGGGGTACAGAGGAATGACTTTAGCCAACTCAACACGCTGACCGCTGGGCTATACCCAACTCACCTCTGTTGTCGCCATCCCCTCCAGTTGAAAGGAACCCCCGAAACGTCTGCTTATATAGCTAAAGGTCCTTGGGTGGTCAGGTGCACCGTGCGGAGCGCATGGGCGGTGTTTCTTGAATGAATTCGAACCGTGAATGAGAAATGTAAATACAAGGAAATTTCTAGGAAATTGTCAGCATTACATGCTTCAACCTCTGAATGTCTTCTTGCCCCCAAAAGAATGGTATACCTGCATTGACGCGCCCTTGATTCCTGATTATACCTGCCGTCCTTTGTACTCCTCCCAATCCCAACAGCCAAAGACAAGCCCTAGACACCACGCTATGTGCCTTAATAACTTCACAATGCCCCGGTCGACACAAAATCCTACATGGTCCTGCTCCTGTCCCCATAATTCTTCATCCACCCCAGCCTCGCGAGCAGCGGCTCACGCTCACTTGCACTTGAGTCGAGCTTATCTGGGCGACTGGAACCAGTACTCGGGCTCGGCGTCATTCCCAGGCCACTGTCGTCAGGACCACCAAGTGCAATTCCCACGCCCGTAACATGTCCCATCAATGCATTGTGGCTTTTGGGACGAGCCAGTCGACGTTCCCGATGTCGCGACTTCTCAATCCTTCCAGCACCCCCAGTCTGGGTCTCAAGCCCGCTGTCGTCATCAGAACTGCTGTTGCGGTCATGCCAAGCCCGATCCACGACTCCATCCAGAGATCTGCCAATGCCAACATCGTGGTCCTGACCATGGCGAGTCGATTCGATGATTGTGATGTGCCTTTCCAAATCCACGCTTCCAGCCTGACCCTGGTGCCCCTGACTCTCAAATGACCCCCATTCATTCTCCTGGACCTTTGGCTTGTCCCTCTTTGTCGTCAGACTCTGATGCACTTGTGCTGGCGCACTGTTCCTAAATCTCAGCAGCGCAAGACCCTCGCCGCGACCAGTCAATCGATCATACGCAGTCTCCACCACCGGTGCGCTGGCACTCCTCCGCCGCGCTTGCCGACCCCTCTGCTCCCTCGAAGAGAATGAAAGATCGTCGTCCCCATCCCACTCCTTGTCCTGCTCAACATACTCGTCAACATGTGTGACTTTCTGCGCCCCAAAGGATTGCGGATAAACCGAGTACTGGCCGGCCCGCTTGCGGCCCAGAGGTCCCATCACCCTGCTGACCCAGGCAATCTGGGAGAGTCCACCTCGGCTGTTAGGAGCCTCGGTTTTCTTGCGAACAGACGGGACCAGCTCGACACCACAGTCGGGGCACTGCAGGTGCGGGGGACTCCCAGCGTCCAGTGGTATGGAAGCCGTCGAAGATTCTCTCGTGGCTCTTCCGTTGGGGGATGTCCTGGATCCATGGCCGAGATCAACGATGCCGAGTCCAATCCCAGCCTGCATGCCACCACCACCATAACGACAGCTCGGTGAATGTCGTACACGCAGTCTCTCGCCATCTTCTCCAGGGCTGCCACTACCAGTGCTCTCAGCACCGGTAGAGGCCCTGGCCAGGCGAGTCCGAGAAGCCCCGCCCTGGATGAGTTTGCCAGTGGTGGAATCCAACCGATCCCACTCTCGCGAGCTGAGATTCAATCTCTCCTCCGTGTCTACGATGCCAATCTTTTCCGGGCGACGAGCAATAATGGTCTGCATCATGGAATCTGTGGATTGGCGCATTTTCCGGTTGGCTTCACGCGTTTTGGCAATCCACTTGTCCTCCTTGCCAGTGCTCTCAGCGAGACCGTTCTTCGGGCTATTGCCCTCGTGTCCGGTCTTGGATTGTGATGAAGCGCACGGGATGCTAAAGTTTCGGACACGGCCACTGCTGAGGGGGGGGGTTCCATGGGAACGAGGTGATACTGATGAGGGTTCTGCGCTGTACCAGGGAGATGCACCACGTCCAGAAGTATTACGGGCAGTCTTGGCCCCTGACCATGGATCTGTCAAAACAACACGGTTGGCTTTGAGGAGACCTGCCCTGTCACTGCTTCGAGAGTCACTCTCCACACTATCCCCAGAGCCAACAGAGTTCTGCCTTTGGTTTTCCAGCGCCCACAACTTTTCCTCGAACCGGTCTATCCGATCTCGCAACGAGGTAAAGAAGCGGTAGTTGTACGTGTCCAGCCGAGCGAACTTGGCCAAGTGCACACAGGCCATGTGCCTCGCCCGTAGAGCGGCGAAGCCCAGTTTTAGTCGTTGCAGGGACAATTTCGGAGCCTCCAGTGATTCGGTCGGATGTTGGCTGCGGCTCACCCTGAGGTCGGCTCCGGTCGGTTTTGGGTGTGGGGTTGGTAGACGTTTGTCCGCGCTTGAATGTTGTTTGACGGGCACATTCATAGCCCTGTGACTGTCCCTGACAATGTGACTTGCAGCCAGCTTGGAGGAGACCTGACGTGGCGGTTCATGGTTTATCCTGTCGACTCCCTCAGCAGCAGCAGCATGTTTGTCTTCAGATGTCGCCGCACCAGATCTCACATGCAACCCGCTGGGCTTGGGCAGACCTCCCGTCATCTTCAGCTCTTCAGCACCCTTCTTGGTGCTTGAGACGTCCTCGTCGTTCTTGGACACGCTTTTCAGCAACGAAGTGAAGTAAGTGGACTTGCCCGACTCTTTTTGCGCCGGTCTAGAGTCAGCCTTGGCATCTCCTGGGTGAATAGCATCAAGGATCCTCTTGATCGCCTTGGTTTGCTCCTCCAGAACCATCACGGCAGCCGTGACATGATTAGGGGAGCTCCTGACCAAGTCCTGGTATCGCGCCAAGGCCTCTTTCTGCGCTTGTGTTCTCCCCACACCTTCGGTATAAGACGGTCCATATGGGTTGGCTGACGGATACCCTTGTTGAAATCGTAGCTCGTCCCGCGGCTGCCCCAGGTGGTGTGATTCCTGCAGGCGGAGCATGAAGTCGTGCATCGAGGTTATCGCGTCAGTGGCATGTCTGAGCGCGTCCTGGATGATGAGGCTCTCTGTGTCTGTCAGCAGACGAGGAGTTGCCGGTCGGCATTCCCTTTCGGGGAACTGGGATGAGAAGTGCGTTCGTGGGGTGGAAGGAGTACCTCCGGTGGAGGTAGGACTGGATCGGAAGGTTGAGGCCAAGGTCGACGGCTTTATCGGACTTGGGTGGTGACCAGTCTCTGGCGATGCAGTGGTGAGCTCGGCTCTGGGAGATGCGGGATTTTTGTGGGCCACATGCTGCTGTGGTGGTGATTTCGAGGCTGGGCAAGTTATCTCGGGCGGTCTCTCCACGGCCTTGCCCTTGCCCTTGTCTTGACTAGCTCTCCGCTTCCAGAACCCAAAGTTTGGCAGGCGGAGGTGTAGCTCTTCATCGCCGTCCGCCCTCTCTTTTGCCCGCGGAGGTGTTGGTGGACTGCTCAGCTCCAGGGCCATCTCATCTCGACGAACCCCATCCGGCCTGTTATCGTCCTCGACACCCGTGGACTCGGCCCAGCTGTTGATACTTGTCCTCAGGCTACCAGCGTTGCTGCTGCCGGCATGGGCGCATTGTGTCCTGCCGGTGTCGCAACCACACGATCTGGGTATCTTTACGTCCAGAAGACTTCGATAGCCCCCGCCCCCGCCTCCTTCTACTCTTTTGACCAAACCACCGGTCCCAACTCGTCCTGGGAGTGAAAAGTTTCTCGAGCCCATGCCTCGTCGTTCACGCAGGCCGTGCAGCTTTCTCACCGCCTCACGCATATCAAAGCCCGGAACATACATGAGACAATACCGCTGGACTTGAAGCCCAAAGCTCAGTACGGGCGGCTGGACCCGTTTGAAGCTTTTTCTCGAAGTGGGATACACCCAACTGACAGCCTGCGCTGCTCGTGGATCGCATGTGAAGCCCACCAGCAGGGGCCAGAAGTTCTCTTCCTCTTCTCGATAGGCTGTAATAAGCGACATGATGGGATCCTCCATCCACGAATATGACGAGTCTTGGATGGATGACAAGTCTTGGTTCGTGGATTGGGATTGCGTCTGGGAGCTTTCCTCGCCGTCCAGAGCAGACACAAGGGAATGGGTCAGAATCACTGCGCGGGAGGAGTCGACGTGACGGCCGGCGGCTGGTGGGACAACGCCATTGCTGTCAGGTTTATCATCGGCGCGGGAGGAGTCGACGTCATGGCCGGCGGCTGGTGTGACAACATCATTGCTGTCAGGCGTATCATCGGCCGGGGACGAGTCGACGTGACGGCCGGCGGCTGGTGTGACAACATGATTGCTGTATGGCGTATCATCGGCTCGCCCATCTTGGGCTTTTGTGTGAGCCGGGACGGGAGGGCAGTTGTTGATGGCACACCAGTTCTGCCAGGCGCTCTGCACATCTTCGGCCGGGATCGCGGGCTTGGGCGGGGGCTCCTCTTTTGGCTCGTCAAGGCGCGCCCTGCCCCCCCACTTGAAATACATGTCCTCAACCAACCCCTCCTCCTGCTTTATCGCTTCGCCCTCATTTGCCACAAGAAACGTATAAATCCGATTCATGGTGTCTACGCGGGACTCCATTGGGTGAGCGAGAGAGTCTTTCGACGGGTCAAGCACTCCTGACCCCACATGGGGCGGCGGTTTATACGACCATAGGGGCGGAACAGGGAGAGACATGAGAATTTTCTTGATTGATTCGAGATCCTCTCTCAAGTCACTGACTGACAAGTCCTTGGACTTGGGAAGCATCCATAGTAGCGGGTTGAATTCTTCGAGATCCTCTCTCAATTCACCGACTGACGTGTGCTTGGACTTGGGAAGCATCGATAGTAGCGGGTTGGACGGAAGTCCCAAGAGTCCCGAGGGACCACCGATGCTCCCGGGGGGCGACCCGGAAGAGTCTGGGGACGAGTTACTCCTTGCTGATAGATTGTCCCGCCAATCTCCTTCCATGTAGTCCTGGGCGGCTTTGACATCGGCATTCAGACTCAGAGCATCGGTGCTCGTCCTCTCCACGACGGCAGCTGGCGCCGGAGGGCGAGCATGTGGCGGTGGTCCTCTGGATTCTTCGTCTTGGCCTTTGACCGGTAACAGCCCATTCACTGCTCGGTAGCGTTTGCGTTTGGGATGGGACACGCTGACAGACCGAGGTTGCTCTTCAGGTTTGTTTGATATTTCATGCTCTGCCGAATTCTCACTGATTGTATCCATCCTGGCACTGAAGCCCGATCTGGACTGAAATGGGCGCACGTTTTTGGACAGCGACGGCTTGTGGCTGGAAAGATTCTCTGTCGATTCTGCCGTCGTCCCAGTGACTAGTCTTGGGTATCTCGCATGAGGCTCGTCAAAAAGGCCAATGGGCTGGTCGAGGGGTTCCTCCTCGAGTGTTGCCTCTGGCAGGACGTCTTGTCTTTGGATATTGGGTTCGGCCTTGTTGACTTGGGAATGTCTGGTTACGGGACGAGGACCAAAGTCGACTTTTTCATTGCCTGGTACTGGTTAGTCCAAGCAGTACCCTTCATTGGCCTTGCATATTGACTTACCCAGCACCGCCGTCTGGCCAGGGCGAGACGTCTCCTTGGTCACGACGAAGGGCACAACCCAGTCCGCTTGGCGTTCCGGGATCCGTTGCGAGGATCGACGCAGCTGAGCTCCTGGGCCTGAGTAGAGATTAGCAAGCAGGGCTGGACAACGAGTGGGAGTGCCATATACCCGTTTTAGATGGAGAAGGGCACGGCAGTTTGGACCGAGCTCCACTTCTCAGTGGCTCCTCGCTTGTCTGTACGAGTTGCTGTTGTTCATCCTTGTCCTTGGGCTTGGTCTCAGTTGAGCTGATGGAGTCAAACGACCTCTTGGACCCCTTGGGGGGCAGGCCACGGAAAGCGGAAGGCGAAGTGAGCTGGTCGGGAGATCTGGTCGGCGAGTTGACCGCCACGGGTATTTTGGACCTTGCCTGCATTGGACCGCTAGATGTAACAAGAACGAACAATGAGGGATTTCAGGACCAGAACACTGGTGATGACCACCACCGAAAACAAAGAAGAAGCTATCAGTCGAGTAGTAGTCGCGGTAAAGTGCCAGTGGGAAGATTGGGGGAAGAGGGAGGAGAGGCTGGGAAGCAAGAGGGAGGAGCATTGGCGAGTGTTGGCCATGGGTTCGAAAGAGCCGGCCGGAAAGGTGGAAAAGCTATTAACCTTGTCCACATTAGAGAGTAAGCTTTCGGGTATCTGTGGCGAGGCGTCGTTGGTGGACCGAGGCTGCTGATACTGACGACTACCGGAGAACCTCTCACTCCATCCCGTTTTGCCAACTTTCAACGTAGACCGGCGTTTGACGGAAACCCCGGAAAGTAAGAGACGACTAGAAGCAGGAGAGACGAGATTCGGCCAAGAAGAAGTAGTGGTTATGCTGTTTATCATATGCCTGCAGACGCCAGGTGGGCAACGAGGTGGGCTCTCCCGGGTCGACACCCACAACAAAAACAGATGGTCATGTCAGCCAGCCAATGTTATTTAGTTCTCGAATACCCGGGAGGAGTGATCACTCGCCTGAGAAAGGCGTATTGCCCCGCTTCCTCTAGGAAAGCATATCTTCTCATGGGCCGGCTATGCACAGGTTCCGCCAAGTATCCTTCCCGTCATCATCGGATAGACCTCGGGGTCCTCCACATCAGTCCACATCTCAGCCATATCCCGCGGAACCCGTTGAGGTACCGGTTCGGTTGAGCTTCGATCGAATCGATCCTCGGTGTCGAGAGGAACTGTTGGGATCAAGAGGTCAGAGATATGACCAGTCCATGTAAGCAATGTAAGATTTGGCGGCTGGAGACAGTTCCAAGTTGGTTAGATAGTCAAGCCTCGCTCGGAAAATGGGTCTGGCCAGCCATGGTGGATTTGTGGTGCAAGCTGGACGAGGTGGCAGTCACAACCATGTGTTGAGTGGAGAGGCAATAAGCCTCGTGAGCTCCAATGAAGACATGAAGCCAGAGTGATGACGCCATCCAGTCGAGGCCGGACGTTTATCGACGGCACAATCGGACACCTTCAGATGTAGGGGCGGGAACAATGAGGTAGCCACCTGCCGCTCCTTCCCATCATGCTGGTGTACACTTGTAACTTTTCATGGTATTTGCCTTGCACTTGCAAAAGAGACCACAGAAAGCAGGAGGTAGCAGAGAAAGTAGAAAGAACAAACTTGGTATTCCCTAGGCTGAAGATGGAGAGAATGATTGAGTCCCCAGTTGTGGACTGTGTTTGTCTCTCTTTCAATGAGTTTATTTGAGATCTAGTCCTAACACTAGCGATAGGACTTCGGGGCACTCCAGTGCGCAAGAGAGATTGAGGGCTGTGTTTGTCTGAGTGTGTATGTAAGCAAATACGTGATCCACCTGGAAGTGAAGCAATGTCCTGTATCTGCATGGCTTTTCTGTGAATCGTTTCCAGCCTGTAGGTCATAACCATTGACAGGGGAAAAAAGGAAAAGATGGGAAACTGTTTTATTTGTGATGAGGTATGAGGTGTTCAAGCTGCTCAATCCCAACGATTCGGAACCTTAAAGTCAGACAAGCAAAAAGAAGAAGAAAAGAACCCAGTTCTTCTGAGGTACCTCTCCCCTGGATAGGCTCGAACTATCAGCCTCCAGATCACTACATTACTACTGACCAGGCACGTAGCTATGTAACAGTCTGACGCGCTAGCCAATTGCGCCACAGGGGGTGGGGAGGCTTGTTGTTGCTGTTGCTCCTTTTTGGTCATTCTCTTCTTAGAGTTTGCTTTGTGGAGAGTCTTTGTCCTTGCGTATATCACACCAACTTTTGAGCCACAAGGATAAAGGTGTGAGTCAGGGCCGATGTTGCTTGCTGCATCGTCGACATCCTACATCGTAAAGGATGGGAAAGAAGTGACAGCGCCAGCCAGCTGTTTCACATTATTCCATGTCGGCTGCTAAAGCTCAAGACAGAGTTCCCCGTATCCCCCAGCGGATAAAGAGTTGTTGCCATCGCAATAGTACAGCCACCGGAAAAAGCCAGTGTATGCCGGCTTCTCGATATCTTTAACACAGTGCCCAATGCCGAGATACAGAGACTCAAGATGGACAGGCCAAGAAACGCCATGGTAATGGATTCCACCGTCGGCGGATTGTTTGCCGAGTATCGACTTGGTTTTGGGGCCGATGATGGGATCAGAGAGGGCGTTTATAAAGCCCACTACTTCAAGTGCGGCCTGGAAACACTCGAGATGGAAGGACACTGTTGAGTTGGCTACAAAACCTGGTGCGCCGTCTCCCTGGCTTCTGCGGCTGCATTGGGCAGTTTGCAGTGTGCTCAATCCTTCTGGGGCACGATGGGTGGTTATGGACTGAACTCGTTGAACTGCATGTATAATGGATGATTCGCTGGCCTACATAAACCAGCGCCATACCCCCGTGATTGGAATGCATAACTCATTGAAAGGCCCAACCCGCCACTAGCTCAGTAGTCATGAAAATACCCCGAAAACTTCTTGACAAGTGCCTGGCTATGCGTGAATTTGCCCCCAAAGTGGAGGACCTTGGGTCCCAAAAACTCCCTTTCCTCTCGTTCCTTTGCCATCAAGTCATCGCATCAAAGGAACAAACCAACCCAAGCCGCTGGCTTGTTAACCTCGGTTGTGCAGCCGTCCACGACACACAATATCTTTTTAGACGGTGCTGGTTCGATCCGGAACTTGCTCTTCTCGCTCGTCTTGGTAGCTGCGCGCTTGGTGCGCGTGTCATAGCAATTCTTGCAAAAGACCTAGAAAGCCGTTAGAATAGGAGCGACGTAGAAAAAGAGAGGAAAAAGAAAAAGAAAACTTACGTGTCCGCATTCCTTGAGGGCCCAAAAGTGGTGTTCCTCCCGATCCTTCTTGGTCCTGGCCTTCTTCGGCGCTGGCCCGCCCTTTCCGGGAGTACTTGTGCCGCCTTCCTCATCCGGATCGTAGGCAAGCTCTTTCTCACATGCCGGACACACAAGCACATCTAACTCATCCGAACCGCCGCTGCTGCCGTTGCTGGTGTTGCGCGTGAACCCCTCACGAGCCTTGGGAGGTGGCACGTGGGCAGGCTTGTTAGACGCCTCCGCCCGGCCGCCATTATTATAGCCATTAGCTTGATAATTGAAGTCAGGCCGGTTATTGCCCAGTGGGTTGTGAATGACAAATTCCAAGCCCCCAACCCCAAACCCTGTGGCATTGGGAAGAATGAAGCGACGTAGTTGGCCGAGCATGCCCATGATGTAAGGTGGGCCGGCTCTGTGCTCCTCCGCTTCGAGGTCGACAGGCTGAACGTGCGCGGGGATGGCGGCATGACCAGGTGGGCGGGGCGGACGAGCACCTTGTCGTGCAGTTCGGGCAGATGGGGCATCGTCGTCGCCGGTCAGATCAATGACCACATTGCTCACCACATCCCTGCGGTTCAAGGCAGGTGGCTGATTATTTGTAGGCATTTGACGGCGGGGGTGGCTGCGACCGCTCGACGACATCGACGGAGCACCAGGACGAGGGAGAGTGAGAGTGTTTCGTGGAACTGCTGGACTATCGGGCTCGCCCGTTAAATCGATGACCGGCACACTCCGACTTGCCGTCCGTGCACCTCCAGCTCCTTCCGTTCGTCTTTGGGCCGAATTTTGGCGCCGAGGTGCCTCCACTTCTACCGCGAAAAGCTGATCAAGCTGATCCAGAGGATTTGGATTTGCTTGTTGGCCAGAATTACGCCGTCTATCCGACCTTCTCGGTTGACCTGAATCGGTGTCGCGCGGACGCGTCGGCCGAGAAGGAGGCTGACGGCTTGTGCCAGGTGCTGTTGGCATGGCGTTTCGTCTGTCGCCGAGTGTATCCTGCCAAAAGCGTGATGGAATCTGGTTATGGGTCCGCTGCTGCTCTGTGATTTCCCTGAGTGTCTCGGTGATTTGTCGACGTGATTCCACCAGATTCTGGTGTTGTTGCTGCCAGAGGTCGATTTGTCCCCTCAAGACAGCACTGGAAGCGAATGGATGGTCGTCCACTTCCTCTTCTTCCTCTTCCTCCTCCTCTTCCTCCTCGTACTCGTACTCGTCTACAAATAAAATCTCGTCTTCCTCGGCGCTGGCCGCCCGTTCAGCAGGTGGCGATGAGAGCACAAAATTTATCGAGTCCACGTCGTCCTCGGAGTCCGCGTCTTCCTCGTCGAGCTCGTCGTAAGGGTCGTGAAGGTAGTGTCGCGGTGGCGGCGGCGAAGATGGGAGCTCTATCGAGTCCGAGGGGCTCGAGGAGCGTGAAGAATTGGTCTCGCCGTCGTTGGCCGAGTCTGTCTCTTCTGCCCCGTCGTCGTCTGTCGAATCTGTCCCTTCTGCCTCGTCGTCGTCGGCCGAGTCTGTGCCTTCTGCCTCGTCGTCGGAGATCTCGATTTCGGGCGAAGATCTAATCTCAAAGTCGATGCCGATGTCTGAGCGGTTGAATGCTATAACTGGCTCGTGGAAGTCGTATTCGTCCCCGCCCAAGTCGTAGGGGTCGATATAATCCATAATTCCTCTCTTCTCCCAACTCTTGGTTCAGGGGCGCTTGGACCGCCCTATAAGCTTTTTTGACGTTTTCTTATCGACAGTCGAGCATGGCCAGGCAAACGTGAGGCGAGATAGGCAAGTGGAGGTGGATCCGCGGCAAAATAGAGTTACGAAACGTCGACAGCTAGGCGCGCATCACTTGATTAAGTCTTTGTTGATGCCCCTGCGGATCGAGGAGGCAGCACAAAACTCAAAAACGCCACAGGCAAAGTAAACGAAGCGGGGCGAGGACGGGAATCTGCGTCTATCTCAAACTCTGGAGAAGAGGTCGTCGGAGAAAGCTCGTTCGCGTCAAAGTTTATCCCCGTGGTGTTGCGTCGTTGCACTCGAAAAAGGGGGCAAAAACACAGTCAAGGACGCCGAGTTGTGCGTTTGCGATAAAATCACGGGAAGCGCTGAGGTGGACGAGAAAGAGAATTGATCCCGCTCGGAGAAGCAAAAAGACGCCGTGTGTTTGTGGTTCTCAGGAACAATAGGTGCAGCGCTTCCGTCCGGTCGGGAAGGGGCAATGCAGGCGCTCGCGAAATGACGCCCTAGGACTGGGTCAGCCCGAAGTCTATCCCGTGACAGACCCCGGCCGTGTTCGCGTCGGTATCCGTACAGCAAATACAAAAAACAAACATGAAGCAATGGAACCACCAAAGGTGGGATGAAAGGTGGTCGTAACAGAACTCTCTGAAGGTCGGGTATGTATTGGGAGCTGTGCGGCGAATCACTTCGGCGCAATCGGTAATGTTCCGAACTTCTGCCTGAATCCGTGGGCGTGTGTTGTTTTGGCACTTGCTTGGTACAGTACATACCAGTAATGCCTAGTCAAAACATGACGATATTTTTGCCCCCCTGAGAATTGTCCCAACCGGTATGGTATAATACAGTACTGTGTACGGATACACGGTTCAGGCACCTCCCGTCTGAGCCCAGTCCAGTCCATCAATCAACTCATCTTGACACCAACCTGGAAGCTGCTCGGCGCCCGTCACAACTCATCCAAACAGATGACTTTTTGGTGTCTGTGAAAATATTCCAAACCAGCCTTGGGCGTCTGCCTGTTAACGATTGAGCTGGCAATTCATACAGCATTGATCCCACCCGCACAGGCTGTGGCGAGAAACACTGCACAGTTCAGAAATGATTTATAATCGTTTCCTCCCAATGCAGTTCCGAACGAGACTTGTGCGACCTCGAAACTAACTCGACTTTGAGATGACCAAGCCCATGTCATCCCAGCATTGTCCAATATCATACCATCATGCAATGTGCACTCCCATTCATCCCGATTTTAACACGTCATATCTAACAACCGCATGTATGCGTCCATATAAAGTGGATATTCAAGGCGCTACCGGTATAACAACTAACTGTTGGCGTACAAAGCCAATGGACACACTTCCTGTTACTCAGACGGCGCCCCTAATACTGATATAACACCCGCCTTCCCGTCAACCGCCACGAGGGTCTTGGCATCAGATCCCCACCCGATCGCCGAGCCCACGGTACCCGTCCGCAACAGCTCCGACCAGCTCTTGGAGCTCTTGACGTACTGTTGTACGATAGTGCCTGACGCGCCGGCGATAGCCAGATACTGGGCTGTCCAGTCCCATGCCATGGCCCTAACGTCGTCGGTGGGGAACTCGTGCACCTTGGCGGCGTCGCCCGTCTTGCGGAGGTCGAAGATTGCTACCGTGGGTTGGCCCTTGCCCGCCGCGGCGAACCAGTAACCGTTCTCCGAGAACACAATCACGTCTGCCTGGACGCCGAGGGTAAACGACGCAGCAAGTTGTCCTGTCTTGGTCTCGAAAATGTTGATATCGCCCGATGGTGTGCCGGCTGCGATGAGATGGCCGTCGGGGTGGAACGCCAAGGCCGTCACCACTGTCAAGCGTTAGCAAGCTGTCGAACAGGTCGGAAGGGTGTGAACAGCAAACATACCATTATCTGTATAGATCGAGGCAACCACCTTCAACTCGGTAATGTCGTAGAAAAAGATGCTCTTGTCCACGCCAGCAGAAGCTAGTATGCGACCACCGGGGTGTAGAGAGAGGCCCGTTACTTTGCCAGCGTGTGTCTTGAACACCTCCTTCTGCTCGCCGCTGTACAGTGCCGTCACAGTGCCCTTGGAGGAACCCACAAACACCTTGTTCTCGGTCCAGACGGTGGCAGTGATGGGCACCCCAATGTCTAGTGTACGCTCTACCTGGTTCGCCTCGATGGAATAGATGTCTAGCTTTCCATCCAAACCACCGACAGCCGCATGCGCTTCTTGGATAGCAAGTGTCTCGGGCTGTGTCGTTGTGAGAGCTGTGGTCGCAACCGGTTGCAGGGCCGAGATATCGTCGGAGGTGGCCCAAGAGGCAGGCGCTGGGCGCTTTTTGCGCGTCTTGAATAGTCTTGAAGCATCATGTTAGCAAATCTTGGAGTTTAAAAGTGTCGACCAAGTAGTTCACATACTGTTGGTGCACCTCATCCACGTGCTCCTGTAATGGCTCGGGGAGGCTGAGATTATCCACCGCCATAGCGTCATCACCACCAGCTCCAGCTGCCGCTCCCGTTGGGGCGATGCTAAGCTTGGAGAGGGCATCACGGGCCTCGTCGCGTTCTTTGGTAACTCGGGCAATCACACGGACGGCGGCATCATTTTGGTAGAGGGCGTTGGCCAGCTCTTCCCTCGTTCGTTTCAGCTGCTCTCTGGTGTTGTACGCGTCGAGCACAATGGCGTCCCACTCGTCTTGGAACGCCTTGAGGAGAGAAGGCAACGATGTGAGGGTGGGTGGGCGCGGTCGGGGCACACGGCCGGTCTGGACGGGGAGGAGGTCTTCTGGGTCGAGTTCTTCGTCGGTGCCGGGCTCTTTGCCATTTTCTTCGATATATTTGAGGATAAGCCGCTTCTCAAACACGACGCCTGCTAGGAGTTAGAGTTGCGACGGCATTAGGAAGGTAGAATCTGTCTGCGACTGACCTGTCTTTTTGGAGATGACAGGCTCCTCGGGAATTTCTCCCGAAACTGTACCAAATGTCAGTTCTGGCCATTGATCTGGTGGAGATTAGAAACATACGTGCGCAAAGCATGGTTGCCAGTACTGCTGTGTTGGTATACCGTATGCGAATGAAGTGGTGGTTTGTTGCAAGTTCGTGAGTCGCGTTTGCTCGGTTGTCGTCGCTGCTGCAGGTCGATTGAGTGTCGCGACTTGCAAAGCTCCAACTTTTTAGAGTTCGCGGCTCAAGATAGGCTGGGCCGCTGGGCTGGCTGGAAGGAGCCTAGCACGGGCCACGCTGAGACGCTTCAGCTCTGGCCAATCAGCTCACACTGAACCTTTCTGTATGAGATCATACATAACCCTAACCCTACAATGACAAACCCCGGAAATGGCTTCAGGACTCCAGATGATGGATTTGAGCAGGTAGAAGCAATGAGTCTTATTTAACAAAGAGATCTTGAAAAGAGTGTTGGGAAGATATCTACATATTCCACTGGACACCACACAACCCCAAGTCCTAATATCTAGGTACTAGTGTTGACCCTTCTAGTTCAATGCTGCTCCCGAATATCACATTCTCCAGCCATTTTCACCAAATCGTTCATTTAAACCTGTTCGATTAATTCACTTGTTCAATTGTTCATTTAATGACGTTCGGTGAAGTTACAGGGCTATAATGCAGTAATAGGCGATATTGCTGTAAAAAAAAAAAATTTTATGGGTTAGCACCTGAAAAGTCCATTCATGGTTGGGGTTGTGTAGTTGTGCGAGTTGACGTTTAGTTCAGTCCGAGTTGACCCCCTTGATATCTGTAGTACATTCAGCACTCTCTGCTCAATCAAGTTCCCAGACTGCCCCAGAATAAACCATAATACTGGCGACTTTGCTGTGGAACTGCAGAAGCCGGGGAGACGGCATCTCAACCTCCTCTGGTGACTGGCGGAAGTTGATGGCTTTTCCATCTTCTTTAACTACCCCCACGAAGTCGTTGACCCTGTAGGCATGTTCTCCGCTGTTGTCGGCCACGAGAGAGAAGTGAAATTTCTCAAAGGCACGACCAAGTCGCGGAACCAGGGCGAGCGTGTTCTTCGGGCTGAACTCGTCGAGTTCTTGCATCTCGGCGAGCATTCCTGCGTCAAATAAAGGCAGGAGAAAATGCAGGTCAACCTCTGCCGAGGTCTACATTTGATGTTAGCCATGAGTTTTGTTTGCGGCGGGTATAGGGAACTGTACCATTACATTGTCCGTCTTTGCCTTCAGCAGCCGGCGTGGAATGATGCTGATGCAGTCCACGAGATCGGTGCTGGAGCCCCCGACGGTGACAATGTCATCATCTTTGGGAGATCTTCCACCAAGTTCTCGGCGCCGCCGAAGATGCTCGGTTTGGTCAAACATTCCCGAGACGGCGCAACGATAACCGTCTCTTTTGAGACAGTGTTTGTGTAGATCACGGAGGAGGTAGTTCTCTCTGTCCTCTCTGTCCTCTCCGTCCTCTCCGTCCTCTCCGTCCTCTCCGTCCTCTCCGTCCTGTCTGCCCTTTCTCGAGAAGGGCAAGAACAGGTTTTCCAGGAGGTAATCGCCAAGTTGCCTGAGCTTAACTCCCAAATCTAGAACGACAACTCGATTCTCGAGGTCTGGGACTGGAGCATCTAGGCGTAAGCGTATGAAGTGGAGAAGGAATTCCAACAAGTTTGGCTTGGTCTCCTTAGAGCAGAGTTTGTAGGTCCAGTAGACAATTAAAAGAGAATCGTACTCGGTCTTGACACTAGGGTGCCTGCGATACTTGGGGATAAAGTGATGGATTATCGTCTTGAAGATGTCTCTCCGGAGCCGGTGTTTGACTTCCCGGAGCCGGCGTGACCATGATTGAACTCTCTGAGGTTCTCCCACGGTTACGGCGATCGTATCAACGATCAAGGCGAGTCGTACCGCTGTGAACAGGGAGTTTAGTGGCCTTCACAACAGAAGGTGTTATGCTGTTGGTGATGAGACTCGATTTGCTGAAAGAAGTGCGTCGAGGGAAGAAGACAGCTCGAGAAGAGCGTACGAGATTGTTTAATAGTCACTTGAAGGTGGATCCTAAGGAAGATTCAGGTTTGAAGAAGAGTTTTCCTTTTTCCTCGTTTTTTTTTTCAGACCTAACGTATAGGGTACCCAAAGTATATGCGGTAGGAAAGTTGATTAAATAAACTTTATCTACAATACTCGAGGAAAATCGTTTACAAGTTACATGGTCATTGGGTCCGATGATTTGCAAACTTGAAATATTAAGGTAGATCTGGAAAAAGACAAGAAAAGTCAGTTGGTGAACGTTTTTTCCGGACGCTAGCTGACAAGTCTAGAACTAAACATTTGAACAGAGACTGCGGCAGGCATAGATTACATCCACCATTACGAGTAGTACCAAAGTCCTATATAAACTTCTGAAAAGCCAGGAAACCTCCTGCAACCTGGAAGTCCTGTCTACACAAACCGCCACAAAAAACCAACCAAGAGCCACCTTCCTGGCCACCTCGTAAAAGAATACCTATGACCCACAAACCAACCGTCCCTCAGAACCGCCAGTCCAGACAAGAGCACAAGAAACAAAAACACCTTGACCCAGACCCTCCGCTCCTCGGAGAGAATGATATTCTCCCACAATCTGTCTCCCTTGAACGTCTTGCTCCATTTATTCCTCAGCCATAACGGAACAACCTTGGCGACCCAGCTCTTATCCTCCTCCTCCTCCTCCTCAGCCTTGCTTCCCTCATCCTGCGGTTTAGCAAAAACCTCAAGCAAAGGCTCTTCCGCCCTCCACCGCCTGCGAGACTGCTGATTTCTCTGCTCCTTCCACACATCCCACCAGTAAACCTTTTCATACGCCTCAACAGTCTTGGTCTCCAGTCCCGGCCCCAGTCCAAACCATGACCCAACACCCGTGATCAATCCTTCCCTTCGAAACCCCCTGGCCAGACCAAAAATCCAATCCCACCATCTGCCCAGCGAAAACCACCCCCTACCTGATCCCGATTCCAAATCATCATCCGGCGGGTACTGCTCTAGATACCTCTCCCACGGCTGAACAAGCGTCTCGCTCTTGCCACAACTGCCCCGGACAGGAACGCCATACCAATCTGGACTTTCACTCGCAATATGGTACTGACACCTCGCAGCAGGATTAACCAGCGTCGCATGCGCCAAAACCAACGCATCAATGATATCCCTAGCTCTGTAATGGATGTTATCCGGATCCTGCGTCCTCATATCCGCCTCCATGGCTTTTTCCTCCTCTTTGTACGATTCAAACCGTCTCTGATACGGACCCTTCAACTTATTCCGAATCAAGAAGGGATAAAGTCTGGCAGTAATTTGCTCAATCCAAGAGAGGTCTTCATAATCTGCGTCAGTATAAACCCGCCTTGGGGTGGAGGAAGCAGGCCGTAAGATCTGGATCCCCGCGTTGTAGAGGATTTCACATTGTATCTGGGTGATTTGGAAGAGGGCGGCGGCTTTGATTTCTTCTTTGGAGGAAAAGGGCGTTATGGGCTCGGCTCCGGGGGTTATGGCTGTGTGGTTTGGTCGGAGGCTGCGAAAGAAGAGCTCCCAGGGGAGCATCTGTTTGAGGTGCGTACGGTGCCAGCCGCCGTTGAGGAGGTCGTATGGGCTGGTTGTTCGTATGTAGTATAACACGCCTGCAGGGAGTTTGGCACTGTTGAGTTCTAGTTTTTCGGCCGGGCCATGGGGTGATGGCTCTGGTGGGGAGGACGAGTTGGTCCCCATGACGAACTGAATGATTGAGACGAGGGTTGGGTGAGATTCGGCAAATGGATCGGCAGGGTGCGGTGGTGGAGGAGGAGCTGGAGGCGCTGGACGATAATCGAACAAGGATGTTGCCGCGCCAGAAAGAGCGTCTCGGGCGGTGTTCTGGTCAGGTACTTGTTGGAGCGATAGCGTCCAAAGGCGAGGATTGTGATAATGTCGACGAGGACTTCGAGGCCGGTACGGCTTAGGAGGAATTTCCATATGGGTCAGATGACTTGCCGGTGGAGGAGGCTCGGGAAGTACATGAAGTAGTTGTATAAAGAGCGTCGATACATCCTGGGGTAGAACCTTCGCATGAATTCCACTTCCTCTCCATCCTCCCAGTGGGTTTCTTGGTCGGCTGTGATTTCTTGTCCTGGGATGGGGTCCGCGACCTCTAGTTGAACCTCATCTTCCCAGTCGTCGTCTTCGCGTCTTGTGATTTCTTGTCCTGTGATTAGGGCCGATTCTTCTGGCTGGCCCTCATCTTGCCTCTCTTGGTTTTCGCGTCTTGAGACTTCTCTTCCTGTGCCCAAGGCCGGTTCCTCAGGTTGACCCCCATCTCGCCGAGGCCTGCGAGTCCCGTCATCTCTGGGCGTTAATTCGTTGTCCGCCATGTTTGCGAAGCTTCGAGGGTTAATTACAATACGGACGTGATGTTAGAGCCTATCCGGTCTGCGAACAAGGAAGCAGTCTGCAGCTTTCCGGCCGTTAAATGAATCCGAACAAGAAAGAAACTGGTGTTTTTAATTCGCCATGATGCCTAGAGCTTATAAGACAACCCGGCCGGGCTTTGTTCCTTTGTTCGTGGCGGCCGAAATAGGCACCTTGTCGTGCCGTCTTATTGTCAAAGGGCTCAAGCTATAGACACAAGAGCTCAACCGAGAGATGATGATTTCATAATTGCGTCTTTGTTCCAGATTAAGAAGACGGGATACGGGAGCTGAACGTAAATATCGAACCGTCTTGAATATCCGTTCCTCTGGACCCATTTAGATATCTTCGTCCCAGTAACGACTCCAATACCACAACTTCCAGTCCATTGCATCAACTCGCGCCTTGTCACATACATATCTTCCCCGCACTTTTAAAATCCCTAGTTGCTCTGAACAAGTGCGGCAAAGATGTTCCCGGTGCCAGCGATATGAACCAAAGGTTTGATTTAACTCGCTCCTATACTTTTCAACTGCGTACTGGATTGGCACCTGCTCTCCGGGAGGGAGGCTTTTTAGATACTCGGTGTAATCACTCAACTTCTTCCTGTGAGCGGCCTCCTTCCGTTCTCTGTCTCTTATCTCTGGGCTCAGTGTCTCTATATAACTTGCCCAGCACGGCTCGCAACGAAACTTGGGAGGGCCCCAGCGGTCACAACTCTCCTCCAGTAACCGACGTTCAGTACCTCTGAGTTTGTAGATGTCGCAGATGGAGTTTTTTGTTGCTTTCCATACATTCAGAAGGGCCGCCAGAGTCGCCAGAGTCGCCAGAGTCGCAGGTGCTGTTATATATGGCATCGGCGTGAAACGACCTGGTCATGATGTTGAGTCGTGGTGTCATCGCAGGCGTCGTGTTTTGCTGCAGGACCAATCGAGTAACCCAGTTCACCGGGAACAAATTTGATGCTCTCTTCTGTCCCCGTAGTGGGATTCGAAACGGTCCATGGCTCGCAATGGCCTTGCCACCGCTTCCAGTCCCCTTTCGGAGTAATAGGTGAGCCATCGAAGGTGCCATGGGTTGCTAGCAGGAAGGATTTGTTTAGTGCTGGAGGTTTGGCAAGCGCGGCCGCGTTCAAAGATGCCTTGAAGAGATGGATAGCACTTCGAAGGGAAGGGACGCAGGTGCTGTTCGAGCGGTCGCTTCTTGGCTAGCTTTCTGGGCGACGGCGGGTGCTCGAAAGGTCACCAATGTTCAAAGTCGAGAGCCGCGGCGCGACCGAAATGTGACGCGTTCCTTCCATCTACAGTCTAGCCCCTGAAAGTTAGTCCGCTTGGCGTTTGTGAACTTGGTTCCACCTCCCCGGAGCCATACGATTGTAGACACGGAGGAAGCTCGGGTACGGCCCCACAGGACGGAAAAGTCACCGGCTCGGGGTTGCTCCTGCCGGAAATTCGGTGCCGGCAGCATCGCACACTGACTTGCACCACGAGTGGGAACAATATCTCTTTCCGGAATTGATTGACAACAACAAACTGATAAAATACCAGAGAGGTATACTACAAATCGTTGCTGTCAGGGGTTTATTGAAGGCGCAGCCTGACTTCGTTGGCTGATTAACCCTGATATATATATACATATATAACCCTAACCCTACCCTTCAAAACATAAAAAAAAGGTTATCACGATTCCAGGCCCTATATATAACATGCTAACGGATCTGAAAATTTGGAAATATCATCATTATAGGTGTAGAGGTCGGAACTGCTTCAAAGTCAAGGGAAACGGCCCCCATACATTCTGTGATAGGGCGTCGGCGTAACTCAACCCCGCTTGCCTTCAGGCCCGGAATTGATGACTCCAATGACTCAACAACATAAACTTACATGAGTATTCCCTTTATATAAGGACCCAATCACAACATAAAGACTCAATCTTGCTCCCTTCCTTTGCGCATCACCCACCATCAACTCAGATTCAGGTGTGATCTAGGGCCGGCTGGCTAAAATTTGCTCAACTCAGCACCGTCCCAAAGACCCTGACCACAACGGCACAATGGCCTCCCACAGTCAAACCAAACTCTCCTTCGTCACTCTTGACGTCTTCACCTCAGCCCGGTATCTAGGCAATCCTCTAGCCGTGGTCTTTGTGCCGTCCTCCTTGCGATCTGCCATCACGCAAAAAACCAAGCAACGCATCGCGCGGGAGTTCAACCTTTCTGAGACGGTCTTTCTTCACACCCCCGACGAGAAGGACGACGACGACCGGCTCGACACCCATCAACGTCAAATCGACATCTTCACGCCAGACCAAGAACTCCCCTTTGCAGGGCACCCAACTATTGGATCTGCCTATCTAGTCCTGCATCACCTCGGCTTGCGCCAAGTCGATTCCCTTCTCACCCGCGCTGGAGCCATCAATATCAGGACCCTAGCCGGCGGCCGTGTCAAGGCACAAATTCCCCATGCGGTGCATATTCACTCTCAGACATTGGAGGAAATCATTTACCGCCTTAGTCGCACCGGGGACGACAAGGAAAGAGATGCCCTCTTGGCCAAACTGAGCGATAATCCCGAGACCAGAGAGGCGGAACTTTCAGCGCCGGTGGTGAGTATAGTCAAGGGCATGACTTTTGTCTTGGTGCGCCTACCTACGCTCGCCCATCTGGCGGAAGTATCGACGACGAGCAAGACGCTGGATTTCACCTCCATCCCCGATTTCCTCGACAAGGGGGAGTGGGAAAATAGTTTCATCAGTCGCTATTATTACGTTGTTAAAGACGAGAGGGTTGTGGATCGAGCGAAGGAGTGGGATATCCAGACTCGAATGATCGAGACTACTTTTGAAGACCCAGCCACTGGCTCTGCGGCTTGTACGTTGGCAAGCTACCTTGCTCTTGGTTCTGCATACGGGAGGGACGGAACCTGGGCGAGATTTAACATCACGCAGGGAGTGGAGATGGGAAGGAAGAGTGATATTCTTGTTGAAGCTACTGCTGAGGGGACGGGAGAAGAGGCCAAGATCAAGGATTTGTTTTTGGGAGGTACTGCGGTTGTTGTTATGGAGGGCAGTGTACTGGTATGATGAGTTCGGAAGAGGCGTGGAAGGAGAGAGGAGAGCGAAGTGATTATAAGTGGTCATAACAAAAAGGAGTTAGATGTGTTGCCTCTACCTTTCGTCTTTCTATATTGCTACTCATGCTTTGAGAACTTGGAAATGGTTATAGCTCATCAGACATTTCACTCTTACAGCGGGACAGTCGCCTTGTGTATTTCAGATTGTGAAATGAGGCAGGTTTGGGTTTTGAGACAGACAGACAACGACCCTATGCGTACTTTTGACTTCACTTGATGCCGTCTTGGTGATGAGAAATTACGATAGTATTTCCACTACCAAGACCCTTAAACCTCAAGATGCAACGCCTCGGCCGGTTGACACGGTCTCTCTCGATCTTCTCGAGTAAGATCCTTATGCTTATATCTTCAGTAAACAGACTCCTTTTACCATGCTAGTGTACCACAAAACGGCCCGTGAATTACTTCAAAAAGAAGTCATCAATCTGCAAGGACAGCCCAGTTGCCCTGCTCCATCAAGCCAAGCTTCTTCATGGTCGACGACGTTCTGGATTTCTTGGATCGAACCCAAAGGTTCCCACGGCTCCAGAGCCCAGAAGGCAAGACCAACGGCCAAACAGCCCCTGAATGTCTCCTTTTCACTGTTTTTGGTGGCAACTCTCGAATTGGTGGCTATGGTGGGGCGATAAAAGGGGGAAATGACGAGATGCGGACCGGCATTCGGGGCTGAGAGGACCAATCACAGCTTGCCGAGTTCTATTATTTTTAGGACGGTCGACAAGATGTTCTGGACTCGTATTTGGCCACTCGGATCGCTGATTGGTCCTGAGACATGACTAAGTGGGTCAACAAGCTTCGCTGCCAACAGCTGTCAACGCTGACTGTCCCGAAGGCTAGCAGCCGTCAGCTGCTGGCGGGCTCCTGACAAGCATATGCCAAGCGCCAAAACAAGTTAGGAGGGGTCTCTGGCACTTCCCGCGCTTCAGGCTGTGTGGCTTCGGTTGATAGTGTTGGTGGATCTCACTGGTGGACAGATGGGACCCATCATCCGGCGTATCTTTCGGTACCGTGTTAGCGCATCCCAGCTAATTTCTCCTTAACAATTTTACATTTGGGCCAGCCCTTGCGCTGTGATTGCTCTGCCCATCCTTCTGTGAATTTGCAGTCCAAAATTTCTCTTGTCAGATTGACAAGCGACGACAAACCACCGTTGGGTCTTTGAACCGTTTTCCCTCCCCCATCCCATCCATCGCCGACCTTTTCGCGACAGTCACCTCCTGTCGTCGGTCCATATGTCGACTGTCAAGCGTCGCCCGGCATTGGCTTTATCGTGACGCTGACGCGATTCAATTCGACCCCTATCTCCAACACTCCGAACAAACTGGAACTGGGAACGACCTTTCCGACGCGTTTGTTTGCACATCGGACGGGCCCAGTCAGCCAAAACTAAAACCCGAAGCGACACCACAGCCTCCGTCGTCCCAACATCATCCTTCCAGCTCGTTTCTGTTCTGCAGTCACCGAGGGAAACGCTTCTTTCCCTGCCGCTCGCTTCTCGCATCGCGCTTGATTTGGATCTTTTGCAATTGACGGGAACCGCATCATCATCATTATAGAAAGACAAAGCATTTTCGGGTTTCGGTTCTGATGTTTTATTTCACAACCTCTTGATTCGATTCTTGTTGCTTCGCGGCGTTGCTATTGACGCCATATCTTTAATCATTAGTGACTTTTTACGGCGACACGATTGAAGCGAATCGGCGATTCCACGCACCTTTGCCGGGGAGAGCCTCACAACCGACTTTAATCGACCTTTTAATCAATTTTCCCATCCTGGACGGACCAGGGAATTAAAACCACTTCCGCCCTCCGGCTCTCCGCCCCGGAATCCATCATCATGGATCTCCTCCGCCGAGCTGGAAAATACCTGCCCGTTGGCCGCACTCCCCACCTCCCAACGGCAGATGAGAAGAGACAACGGGGGACATTGGCCTCGCGCCTGGCATATTTGAGACGGCCTCTGCGGCTAAAAGGCAACTCGAGCATCTCGGTGCCTCTTGGCGTGGTCATTCTCTTCCCCTGCCTCGTGGTCGTTCTTATCTTGACGTTGTTTGTCAGACATCCCAGCTCTGGGCCCGCGAGGATATTAATGCCCGCTGGTGCCCCTCCGGCTGTAAGGTTCGTGTTTTCGCGTCTCTGTCATGATTCTCGCACCATCGCATCATGCTGACGTTTCTTTGCGCAGAAAAATAAGCGAAAAGTTTGACAAGGTCTTCGAGACGGGCTGCCTGCAGCCCGATACGAGCAAACCTCGCGCCAACGCCGCCTTTGTCGTTCTTGCGCGAAACAAGGAGTTGGATGGTGTCATCCAGTCCATCAAGTCGATTGAGCGCCACTTCAACAGGTGGTACCATTACCCCTACGTCTTTTTGAACAACGACGAGTTCAACTCGACCTTCAAGGAGACTGTCCAGAACTACACGTCTGGATCCGTCGAGTTCGGCTATGTTGGTCCTGAGATGTGGGGATTCCCCGAATGGGTCGACCCCAAGGTCGCCAAAGAAGGTATCGCCAAGCAGGGAGACGCCGCTGTCATGTACGGTGGCCTGGAAAGCTATCATTCCATGTGCAGATTCTACTCGGGGTGAGTGTCCCACACAATGCCACTTTCCGACTTGGTCCGCTAACCGTGTTGTAGATTCTTTTACAAGCACCCCCTTCTTGCCAAATACGAGTGGTACTGGCGGTTGGAGCCCGAGATCAAGTACTTCTGCGATATCACCTAGTATGTACCATTATCCTTCCAAGCTTGTGTTCCCCTCACTAACATCTTTTCAGTGACCCCTTCCTCAAGATGATCGAGAGCAACAAGACGTACGGATTCACCATCGCCGTCAAGGAGCTCAAGGAGACGGTCCCCAACCTTTTCCGCTACGCTTCGGCCTATAAGCGCCTCAACAACATCACCTCCCAGGGTCTCTGGGAGATGTTTGTCGACGCCCCGGCCGAGAAGGAGCCCGAGCCTGCAGACCCCTCTCTTCCCGAGGAGGTCCTCGCCACCGACCCCAACCGCATGAAGTCGCCCAAGTTTGACCCGGACGCCATGGAGGGCGAAAAGTACAACATGTGCCACTTCTGGTCCAACTTTGAAATTGCCCGCCTTGACTTTTTCCGCAGCAAGGCCTATGAGGATTTCTTCCAGATGATGGATCACAGTGGTGGTTTCTGGATGGAACGGGTACGTTATCCTGACTTTGCCACAAGCCATGTCGCCTTTTTGCTAACTTGAAACAACAGTGGGGTGATGCACCCATTCACTCGCTCGCCGCTGGTGCCCTCTTGGGCGTCAAGGACATCCACTACTTCCGTGACTTTGGCTACCGCCACACCACCATCCAGCATTGTCCCGCCAATGCTCCGGCCCGCCAGCTCCCTCGCGAGCCCTACCTGGAGATGACCACGCTCGACGAGCGCAAGCGTATCGAGGAGGACAAGTACTGGGAAGACTGGGACACTCCCAAGGAGAACGGTGTAGGCTGCCGCTGCCGCTGCGATACCGACATTGTCGACGTGGAGGGCAAGGACGGAAGCTGCTTGGCCGAGTGGGTCGATGTCGCCGGAGGATGGGCTAGCCCATAAACGACACGACTACTACTCGCAGTTTTAAATCAGACAAGTTCCAAGGGGACGCTATCTTAACCCTTGAACGGGGCACGCTGCACGCAGATGGAGAGAAGGACATGAAAGAGACACCTTTGAGGGTCTCTGTGTGCTTGGTCCCGTCTTGCTTATGATGACATGAAAAATTAATCATCACATTTTGTCTGCTAGCACAGACAGGAAGGAAGGAAAGGGGAAAGGAAATATCAAATCAGATGACATTAATCTTTTGGGTGGGTGGGAATGTAGACAGACGGACTGATGGGCGTTTTGTATCTTGTTGTGCCCCGTCTGTTTCGTGTCATGGATCTATTGTTAAGGTGTAGCTTGTATGTTTTTGTTTTTTTCTTGCAAGGGAATTTTGTTGTTGCTAGTTGGGTGCCCGTTTTTGTGAGGTTTGGGCTTGAACAATTAGGTACTTACTTGTTTTATTATTCTATTTGACATATTTACATGGGCTTGTTGTAAATTCTAGTTGGCTCTATGCTCATCTCTGCTTTCTTCGGGCTTCTATTCCTCGTCGTCTGTCTGCCTTTTGGTCAATGTGTCTAGTCGCCATTCTGACAATTTAAAGTGGAACGTCGTCGCGGAAATACTCTGGTCTCTCAGGTGCACCTATTTGGCTTGTGTCTCTCTGCTTTCACCTATGGGGACAAAAGGCAAGTTTCCATCTCTTTCTCAAGGTAGTAGCGCTCACTGACTGTCAGAAGTCAGTTTCCATTATTGTTTCATGAGCAATTTTGGTCAAGTTCCACGGATGCACAATGGTTCGTTGGAACCAGCGGTTATCTGATCACTTGGCAGGCTTTGTTCTGGTGCGCAGTCACCACAAACCAACATGGCCATTTTCCACGACTAAGAAAGCTAGAAAGCTAGAAAGCTCAGTGAGGTATAAGAAAAAGGAAGGAAAGTCTGTTGCCATCTAGCCCTCTACCCGTCCATCCGCCGTCTACCGTCTATCCCTCTACCCAACCGTCTGTCTACCTGGTATCTATCCAACCATCTACCGTCTATCCATTGACAACCTTCTATACACCCGTCTTTGAACGTTTCCTCACCCATGATGCTCCAAAATCTCCAAGTCCAATACCCTTAATACGCGCTGCCCCCAACATCGGTAACAGCGCCGTGGCTAGCATCACCCACAAGACGGGCATACTTGCCCAACGTCCCCCTAAGCGGCTTCATCCTGGGCGGGACCCAGCTCTTTCTCCTCTCCTCCAACACCTTGAGCACACTCTCCTCGCTCTGCTCCTCTCCATCCTCCAGTTCTCCCCCTGTGTGTCCGTATTCCCTAACAAACTCAACAGTCCTCAGCACATCTATCCTGTTCAAGACGGCATCAATGCGAATAACATCCCCATCTTTCACCAACCCGATCGGCCCGCCCACGGCAGCCTCGGGCACCACATGGCCCACAATAAACCCATGAGACGCGCCGGAATACCGACCATCCGTGACCAAGGCGACATTCTTCAATCCAGCGCCCATAATCGCCGCACTAGCCTTCAGCTGCTCTGGCATCCCCGGTCCACCTTTGGGTCCTTCATACCGCACAATCAACACCAGATTTCCCTCATCTGCCTTGATAGCTCCCCTTGCGAGCGCAGAGTTCAACTCGGCTTCCTTGTTAAATACCCGCGCAGAACCAGTGAAACTTAACCCCTCTTTTCCTGTTATTTTTGCAACGGAGCCTCCGGGAGCAAAGTTTCCTTTCAAGACGCGGATATGCCCCGTTTCTTTTATCGGGTTGTCAAGAGGGCGAATGATTTTCTGGTTAGGGTCCAGAGACGGCCAGCTTGCTACGTTTTCCGCCAGGGTCTTGCCGGTGACGGTTGGGATACTTCCGTCGAGGAGCCCAGCAGCGATGAGCATTTTTATCACGGCCGGGGTTCCGCCAATGTCGTAGAGGTCTTCCATGTAGTATCTTCCGGAAGGGGCGAGGTCTGCAATAAAAGGGATGCGGTTCGAGGTGCGTTGGATATCATCTAGTGTGAGGGGGACATCTGCGCTGTTGGCCATGGCGAGGAAATGCAAGACACCGTTGGTCGAACCGCCCAGGGCCATTGTGATGACGAGGGCGTTCTCGAATGCTGCGCGAGAGAGCAAGTCCCGGGGTCGAATATCCCGTTCCATGAGGACGCGGATAGCATCGGCTGCGCGCTCGCACTCTCGGGCTTTTTCGGGGGAGGTTGCTGGGTAGGAGGAGGATCCCGGCAACGAGAGGCCCATTGCTTCGATCGCCGTGGCCATGGTGTTGGCGGTATACATACCGCCACAAGCGCCGGCGCCGGGGCAGGCGTTCTGGGCAATGTCTTCGAGCACGTCGTCTGGTGTTGCGACCGCCCCGGGGCCGGAGCGGCATTTGGGGTGGAGTTTTCCGTACGTGTGCGCACCGGCGGCTTCGTAGCAGGTTACGATGTTAATTTTTGAGTCGAGCAGTTTGGAGTAGCCCTTTCGGATGGTGCCGCCGTAGATCATCAAGAAGGGCCGGTTATGCCGGGCGGCGGCCATGATTACGCCCGGCATGTTCTTGTCGCACCCGGGGATGCTGATGTTTGCATCGTGATGTTGCGCGCAAGTTACTGTTTCGATGCTATCTGCTATGATCTCTCTTGACTGAAGAGAGTATCGCATGCCTGGAGATTGGAAATGTGAGTAAGATTTGGTCTTGTAAGACGAGAATTTTGGGCTCATGGGAGTTTGTTTATTTTGCCCCTTTTTTGGGCCGCGAGTGGTGCAGGGGGTAACGGAAAGGGGCAGACAGATGAAGTCGAATAGGTACGTACCCTCACCACCCATCGTGATACCATCCGAGACTCCTATAGTATTGTACTGCCATGCTAGCATGTTCTGCTTTTCGACAGCCCTCTTGACAATCTTGCCAAAGTCGAGCACTGGATGCCATTGCCATCATCATCGGTTAGCAGGCGCTCACATGGAGAGGTTGGTGAGTTGTAACACAAAGCATAAGCTTGAACAGCCACTCACAATGCGTGCTGTCATCATCGAAAGATAAAGTTAATTAGCCAAAGAACGTCACCAAATAAACGACAAGCTTGCTTCCCGAACCGACAGAAAGGTACAATGTCACTCACTTGCATGGGTTCCCCTCCCACCACACGGTAGCGATTCCCACGTGCGGGGCGTTCTTCATCATGTCCTTGTTCGGGACGCCTGCCCCATAGAGCATGGCCTATAAACGGCGTCAGCGTCATGTTGGCCACTCTGGTTTGTGAGAGCAGCCACTGGATTTGACAACCAAGCTACTGAAGCTCGAGCACTCTCGACTTCGAACCAAGCGTCTCACCGCCTGCGTAGTGTAGAACCAACTTTCAACACCACACCCCCCACCCGGTAGGCTCGGCTAGGCAGCCCTCATGACCAAAGTAAGTGTAACCAGCCCTGACAGGAGGACCAGTCCAGGACAAGAGGTAGGGTGTCAATGCCGAGGATCCGTCACGTGGTGGTGGATTTTTTTGACCGCCAGGCGGGTTGTATCGGGAATTGGGAATTGAGATGGACTTTTTTTCTTGCGTCTCAAAGAGTGGGCGCCGGCTAGGTACCGAGCGAGAGAAATGAGAGAGGGAAATATTTCACTCACCTGGGCGCCGGGAGAGTCATGTCCCCTGGTGAGTTTCTGTGACCAGCGGTTCAGAGGACCTCCTGGTGGCAGAGCTTGCCACTGGATGTAGTCGCCATCTTTGGGTTCGTTTCTTGGCTCGGGGTTATGGTTAATATTGTGGCTATAGCCGTTTTGCTGCATCGGCATCGTCTCTTGAATGTGTGGCGCCATGGTGTGAACGCCTTGTGGGGTTCGTGGCAGGTCGCCGAGCGCTGTGATAGCTGTGAAAGACCTTGGTGGCCGTCAGGTGTCTTCAAGTCAAACCGTTATGGTGCCCGCGGTCTGTTTTGACGAGGAGTGATGTGGCTGTAGTAAGACTAGAGAAGAATGGATGTCGACAAATACACGAGGACAATGACGAGTATAAGGCCGATGAGGGCTCCCCAGTGGAGTATTATAGACCAGTGCAACGACGACGATCCTCAGTTGGAGAACAAGTCGGTGAAGACAGCAGAATTATTATAAATATTTAGCAAAGAATATGGTCATGCCGTCGGCTTGGTTCTCAATGGATACGGTCAAGAAAAGGAAGCGAGAGGAAAAGAGTTATATGGTGCACATGACTGACTAGAGCCAGAGAATAAGTGGCCAGCGAGAGCTTGCGACTTTTTCCTAGTCCATGTCGCTCTCATACGGCGGTCAGGTCACGACGGACGGGGTCACGACGTAATCAGCCAGCAAAGGTGCTAACCGGACTTGGGGATGACTTGCACTTGGCCATCGTTTTTTTTCCTCCCTCGAGAAGAAAAATAATTTGTTGCATGGAGCGCTGTGTTGCGTGCTGGCCGAAGGATACCCAAGGACCCATCTCAACCGTCGAAGCATGATATCGTGGGCTAGTGTGTAGCAGGTCGCTCCAATCGCTGGCAGTGGTCAAGGGTCAGGGGCAGAGAAGAACCGGAACAGTGGTTGGTTCACCGTTTGTGGAGTTTTCAAGCTTTGAGTTGTCCAGTTGTATCCGTAACTGTCGGCTTCTTCGAGTCCACAGCACATGCGAAAGGGTGGAAGCCCGGTTCTGGGAGTCATTGTGGATCCCAAACCACCGGGAGTCGGGAGAATGCAGATGCTGCAGAGTGCAAAGTGGATCCGTCCAGACCACGAGTAAACCCAATCCTGCCGCCGGTCACGGTCCGGTCACGGTCCGATGAAGAGGAAGGAGCGAACAATGAAGAAATAGTTTCCTATCTCTTGTGTTTCTCTGCTCACATATTCCGGAGACGGAAAAACAGCGAATAGGTAGATGCAGAAAAGAGGCAGAGATAAAGCAGGAAGAAACTTGAACAAGCTCGGACTGGCGAAGTACGGTATCGAGTGGTTGGCTCCCAGAGTTTGATTCGTTGGGATAGGAAGATGCCTCCGATAAAAGAAACAGCCGAGACAAATCGGAATCCGTGGAAGGAATCCCGGGGATGTGCCGTGAACGTTTACATGATGTATCCGCATTACTGTATCTCCTCTCTTCCTGTCGTTTTGTCTTTTGGTCAAGACTCCAAAGAAAAAAAGAGGAGGGGAAAATGAAAAGCGGCGGTAACCGTTGCTTTCCTCGGCAGGATTTAGCTACCTCTAGCGGCACTTGCTTCATTCGCCGAGCTATCCAGGGGACATCTGTGGCTGGCGTCGAGTACGATACATTAGTCTAAGGCATTGCTGCATTGGAGACTCGAGCTATCCGATGGCAACATTGGATAGCGGCGCAATACCATGGGGCAAGCATGTTCAGTCGTAGATTAGAAATTCCCCATGGCTGGCCATGACTCTTGAGTGTTGGGTGGTTGCTCCAGCCCTGTCTCCAAGGATTGGATAAGGATGTTTTCTTTGTGCTCCCATAAAAAGGGGCTTAGGATTGGGGAGTCTTTTATCTTGTGCCAGGTCAATGCTAGATAGAGCATGGTCCTTTAGTCTGTCATTTTTGACGCTTGATAATGGACATGGAAGAAAAAAAGAAGTAGAAACAAAGCTGAGAGCACAGCATATGCAATCGGACAGATTTGCCAAAGACAGACGGACAGATAGCCGGCAATAATAAGCTAGAGACATCCTGCCCTATGGTTGCGGCATGGGACATGAACATGGCATGGCATAGCATGGCATTTGAGGTTGATACATCATCATACATGTACTGCAGTCTGCAGCCTGCGTTCTGCAAATAGATTAACAATAATCGTTTGCATTCTGCCTGCTGGCTTCCTCGCACCTTCTCTTGCATCAGCCAGCGATATCTTGCCGTTTGCCGTATTCTGGCGTTTCCTGCCCTGTCCTATCCCGTGTTTGCGTGCTCGAGTCTGGCGCTGTGACGGGACGATTTTCCATATTCGCGATATCTTCCGTTCTGTGCCTCCAGGGATAAACCCTCTTCAGTTCTCCGTAGTCAGAGAAATTGGGAAGGCAAGTCAGTCAGGCCTCTTTCCGTCCATCGGATGTTGTGCATTTTGGCCCAGCAAAACCATGCTCCAAATACGACAGGACGGAGTCGTTCTTATCTTTGGTCAAGGTTTGCTTCTAGGCCATGTCCCGGCATCTTCGATTTCGGTCCGTGATAACACCCTGTATGCGACGGGATAGCCGGGTTCGAGATCCGGATCCGGGGAATATCCCGAGTAAGCAGCCTTATTCCCATCCTTCTATGCTTTCCTTCGAATTATCTTTTCAGTTTTTCTTTCTTCCGTCGTCATCAAAGGTGCTGCTTCCAATCAGGTTGTTTTATAATCATGGTGTTATTGCTCTTGTCGTCATGGGCCGTACCTATCATTCCCATTGCCGAGTCTCAGGTTGATAGGGAAATCCGTGGTCCTTCCCCAGCTTGTAGATAAGGGATGGCAGGCCGATGTCGTCGATCGATAAGAAGACAGGAGCTGAAACGCACGTTGAGGTCCAGGCTTCCTTGAGCTAGTTTCCCTTTTGGGCGATCGCCATGATGCTGCATATCGGAATTGTGGTCGCTTTCTGAGTTCTTGTTTGGTTTCTCTCTTTATTTGGTTCAAGCTGTTCTCGATTCGGATACCCACGTCATATCGTAGGAATCGAACATGCCGTAGCTTCCCAGTTCATGGGTCCAGTTGCCTTCTGCCTACTGTATCTTTTTCCCCATGCCGTGGCAAACTCGGTGAGTTATATGTTCGCTACCGATCGTCCTTGTACAAAAGATATAAAAACCTCGAAAAGACGGCTAAAAAAGGTGTGTAAATCAAGAGACCCACCAGACAAGCATCCTCTATGGCATGTCGTTAGCTGCTTCTGCCGCTGCTGCTGTCGTGTTCGGTCTCTTCTTACACTGCATTAGAGCTGCTGTCTGCCATGCAGTATAGGTAGTTGTAGATACAGCTCGCCTCGTCCTCGCCGCGACTCGTTGGTCCACTCGGGTATCGGGAAGAGAAAAAAGACGATCCAAATCTGTAGAAGCCCTTGTCAGTTCTGTCTTTGTGTTACCCTACCAAGACGGGATTGGAGACTGGATTATTATTAATCCAACTTTCTAGGCCTCTACAATAGAGGTTGCTTCCACGAAGGTGTAACAGAGCATCGGGATATTCGACAAGTTAAAGACATGGAATCTGTTTGCGATGTTGGTTGTTTTCAGAACCCCCACCATCGGTTGGCGCCCTAACCCCCATCTCGGCATCTTCATTGCAACTCTGGATCATTGTCCAAAGTACTGTAATGACGTCCCATTTGTCTAATATCAGCATCGTGTAACCCAACGATCCAACTGTTCGTTCACATGGTTGGCGGGAGGGGAATGTTGGAGGGAGGGAGTGTCCGTCGCCGCGGGCCGCCTTTCACCGATTTGTCGGTGGGTACGGGAAGAAAAGTTTGTGGTGCGTAACACGAGCATAGATGGACTACACTCAGTCAATACAAACCTGGTGGTGATATTGATAACTCTTGTTCTATTTAGGGATGAAAAGAAGTTGATAAAAAAGTCATACATATATCGTATAATTCATTACAGTACGGATACACGGCGCCGTATCAATGCAGATGGTGTACCGTAATAAGGGCTAATCCAGGGGTTCGCTACAGAAAATGACAAAAGTACGCTCTAAATCTTCACTAGAGATAGTCATTTTCTGTAGCAAGCCTTGACAACAGATCCCCGATAAAAACACTAAAAGATGAGAGGTAGAGGAAAGAGTAAATAAGGCGAATAGAATATTCAGAAATAAGACGCAAATAAATTCAGTCAAGTGAGGTGGTGAAAAGAGAAAAATTTCAGTCCCGCCGAGGTGTTGTTTCATCAGTGTTGCGTTTCGTTCATGTTCCGTTTCATAAAACGACACCATCCCCATCCGCCCACAAGACCACTGCATCACTCCTGACGGGCCCACAAGAGAGATCCATATTCCCTCCTAATACTTGACAGTCTGTTAGTCGCCCATTTCTATTTGCAAACGCAAGAAAAAGACGATATGTGTGCTTTTCTCTTGTCACGGAGTGCGCCAAGTGCAGTAGTAGTGTTGATGGTGGTACATGTATTGTTGAAAGGTATGTGCTAGATGTGTAGATAGATGGCTTGGATTTGACTGGAGTGGTCATATTCATCATTTCTTCCAATTCATTTCTTCCAGTTGTTTGTTCCCATTGTTGTTCATATTCTTTTATACCTCCCAACACCTACCCCCATACACCACAGAAAGAAGTGACTGAATCCGCCGCCCATCCGTCATCATCCATCCCATCCACCCAGCCTAACAAAAGGAACACAAAAAATGGAATAAGAGAAGAAAAAGGCGATCGTTGCTTTCCACGGATGGGTTCCCCATTGGACTGGCAAACAAAATCGCATTCAAAATACATCATAATTTCAACATACACAAACGAGATGGCGTAGAAAGAAGATGGAGATATATATAAAAACACAGAAAAAGATAGAGCCGTTCCTTTTCTCCTTCTCTCCAGAAGCTTGGAGAGAACATTCTTCCCGGCGTGCACCACCCCCTCAGACAAGCGACAACATACCAAACCGCTGATAGTTAAAAAAGGGGGCTGAGAAGAGAAGGAGAGAAAGGTATACAAGAGAAAGTGAAATAGACAAAAGCGGTTGGTGGGGCAAGTGCCGCCAAGGAGATAAGAAGAAAAAGAAGGCGACGAATGGAAAAGGTGAGCATGATCTCTGGACAAGAAAATGATCAAGCACCAACTACTCCCACCGAACACCGTTCTTCTTCCAACCGCCTTACCATTTCTCTCTCTCTTGGGCTTCTGGGGTTGGCATCAATGCCCAGAATGGCACTGATCCTTGTCTTGTCCGACTTGCCCTGGGTGCCATAGATATGGTCATCTGGGCTGCCGACAGGTGTGATTGGGGTCTGGGCTGCAATTCCGAGGCTCGATGCAGAACTTGCAGCACTGCTCGGGGTGCCCCTCCACGCCTGCTCCAAGACGACTGGGTTGGCACCGCCGCCATACTCGGCCGCAATCGAGGCCCAGAAGGATGCCCGGTGTGCGTTATAGACGGCAGCAAGTCTGCCCATGTCGACCGGATGGTGGGCAATGTATGCTGATCCGGGCAGGCCAGCAGACGGCGGAGGTGGGGGAAGGGCAGAGCAATCAAGACGAAGAGGCCCAGGGACGTGGTGTGGGGCAGCGCCGTTGGAGGTATGTGCCGAATGTGGTGGAGCGGCGCTGGTGGGAGTGACGGCCGAGCGGTACCCAGAAGGTGTCATCAAGGGAGCGCTGTGAGGGTGAGGCTCGGACAGCGGTGTCGGGTACCCCCGGGAAGCCGCTGGGGAGCCGGTTCCCGTGGCAGTAGCCAGAGCCAAAGTCATCGAGGCCGGCTTGGGCAAAATTGTCGGTAAACGCGGAGAGGTGTTTGTGGAGCCGCCAGTCATGATGCTGGGCAGCTGGATGCCATTGGGGCTCGAAGTGACACCATACGAACCCGCAGATCCAGGCGGTGAGCAAGAGCGGCTCGCCCCGCCATCGTGTTCGTGAATCGGCGAGGGAATCGAGGTCTGCATGGTGGGCGAGTGGCCACCAGTCGAGGAGCCGGATGAGACCGAGGTTGTGCGCTTGCGTCTGTTGCTGCCATGGCTGAGCTGATGGTAATGGAGACGGCAGGCAAGCTCGGTCTTCTTGAGGTGCGCGGCGATATGCTTGTAAGGCATCTTTTGGAGCCGAGTCTGGAGAAGATAGACTTCCTGTATGTGGGTAATCTGTTAGATCACCTTCTTGATAACCGACCCAACACAGCCCAGAGCCCAAACCGTGCTACGTACCTCGTCCTCGCTCCATGCTCGTCCTCCACCGGTCGAAGTGACCTTCCGGTTCTTCGAGACGCCATATTCGTGGCGGTCGACGGCGTCCGAGGTGGGTGTGTAAGTGACGGAAGAGGCCGTCATCTGCATAGTGGGAGACATGTTGGATCCGATTTCCAGGTGCCACAGTTCCCAACTAGTCGAGTGTTTAAAAAGCGGTCGTCTGGTAGTGCTGTTTTACCAGGCGGTATGTCCCAAGAATCGAAGATCGGTCAACGACGAGAAATCCACACAAAAGGAGGATTATGCAAAAGGGCAGACTGGCTGCTTCAAGAATCGAACGTCGTTTCGTTTCGCTATGGATCGTTGCAAGAGATCGGACAATCGGAACGGTCGTGAGCCCTTGGAGTTGTATCGACTTGATCGAGGCAAGGGGTATCGTGAGCGTCTGGTGAGAATAAACGAATGACCGGTCGTCCAACAATCGAACCCAAATAACACACGAAAACGAATCGAAAGGTGTGGTTTGAAGATTAAAAAAGGAGGTCGAGTATAATAATCCAGATTATACCGTATCGAGAAGGACGTCAAGATATCTCCGAGAAAAAAAGAACGTAAGCAGCCAAGCTAGTTGGTATCAAGAAGAAAAGAGTGACAACGTTCAGCCGCAAGAAGAGAAGAAGAAAGAAAGGGACACACACGCAACAGCGTCGTGATTGTAAGTGTAGATATCCACAGGTTGTGACCTTGGTGGGAAAGAAGAGGCAAGAAGGAGAGACGGGAGGTTCCCGAGGGGGAGAGACAGGAGGATATAATGGCCACTATTGCTTGCATGATGCGTTCGGGGACAGGCACATCCATTCAGATGGACCGGGGGACTGGGGACTGGGGACCGGGGGGTGTGTAGAGAGTAGTGTGTAAGTGCACACCGTAAACACTTAGCCTTGTTACAGACCTCTGTACGAGACCCTGGAAGGAGGGGCCCAAAGTGGTGGGCAGGTTCAGCATCTGGGGCGGATCCCACCATGCACCACGAGCAGGGCTCTTCCCTCCTCTTTTCCGTTGATGGTGTAAATCATCCATAGAAGGAAAGGGGAAAAAACTAATAGCAGACGCTATCTCTGGCCTGACCGGAGCGGTGCAGGAGTTGAACGAGATTCCCAACACAAAACAGAAGCACGAGGAAAATACAACACTAGAGAGGGTTCGTGAACACGAGAGCGTGCCATTGGAAGACTCCCAAGGCAGAATGAAGAGACGACAAGAGGAAAAAGTGACGTTAGAGTACGAGCACTTGCACACTCACATACCGGTAACTGTGATGCCGCCGCAGCTCCCAGAGACGACCCATGCATTCCGCACCGAATCTGGACTTGGAGCAGAATGGACGTGCACTGGTCGGATCTGGTGTAGGGCATCTTCAAGCCCTTGCTCAGTGTCCACCCTGTCCGGGGACCGAGGTGCCTGGTTGAACACGACTCTGGATGATGGGGGGGAGTCTTGGGACAAGTCATGCATCAACTGATGACAAGAGAGTGAATGTGGCAACCATTACCAAACCGTGCAAGCAGCCTCATGTCGAGGGCATCCACCACCCAACATCAGGATGGGGGAGTGAGAAATGGGTTCATACAGGAGGATCAGAATTTTATTTTTCTTCATCCCGCTGCCTCAAGAAGCGCTGTCTGACTCGGGAGCAGAGACCCGGTTGACCGAAATAGCTGCGCTTCTTCAAACAAGCACTCCATCGTGAGCCCGTCGATGTTTGATGTTTTGTAGATGTCGAGCTTAGGCCAGCTTGTTTCTCGACGTTTAGGTTGCCTTCGCTTCCCGTGGTCGGTCCGCTGTGCCCTGGCTGGATTTGACGGCCGTCGTCCCGTGTTGCTGAGATGAGCAGCAGAGTGTACTGGACCAGTTCTCGAGGCCGTCGTCTGGTGTCGACTGAAGGGGAATGCATGTCGGAGACTCGAGCGAGACTTGTCAGGTACAGGCAGCATGAGCGCACTAGGAAGCGAGAGAGAAGCGAGGATATGCTGCTGAGCACGGTTCCTTCCTCGGTCACATCGAGGTAGTTCTCATGTATGCGTAGAGAAAAAGGCAAGTTTGTGTCTTCATTGCGACTTCCTCTGACGTTTGACGCTGGTCCACTTGAGTGGTCGTTCTTGCTTCAAGTGTCACAAAGTAGCCCTGGTCCCTTTGGACGCCCCCTGATTGGCTGCTACCCCTCGTCCTGAGGCTCTTACGGGGACGGGGCTGGTCCCTGCTTTCCCCTTTCCCGGCTTTCTTGGCGTCCCCCCAAGTCAGGAATGTGGGTCACTCTCACAGGGCGCTGAGAGCCTGAAGCACAGTGCTGAAGCAGAAACCGACCCCTCAATCCACCCCTCCCAGGTTCTCAGCGCTGTCTCCATGTTACAAAGTGTAAAAGGCACGACTATTTTTCTGTTTGGTTTGACGTTTAGTGTTGGTTGAAACATGAATGGTGTTTCTACCCAATTGGCGACTCTCTGATCACAACACGATGCGACTACAGAGGATACCAGGGCATCGCCCGTCTAGAGTTTCTTCTGTCGTGTAGCAGAACACGGTGACGAACGACGTGATGGAAAACAAATCGATCCCAGGATGGAACGTGGAGCGAGAACGGACCATCAAAACGACAAAGTAAACATTGAACCTGAGGCTGTCACTGTCACTGCCACTGCCAATACCAACGATGCCACCATTCCCATCACGTGCAGAATCAACACCAAACCCCGTTCTCTCAACGTCGGCGGTCCTGGTTCCCCAGAAGCCGAGATGCACCAAGACGGCGAAGGATGGAGCTCTCGGTCGCTCGCCAATGCACAAATTGATGATTTGCAGGACAAAAGGCGATTTTGTCAAACACCTGCCGATTCCGTTCCTGAGGACCCGATGGATCGTATCAATCGAAATCGTCAGTCAGTCAGCCCTGAAGAGATTTTGATGGGGCCCTGTTGTCCCAGTTCAGAAGGCGGCTCCTTAATGCGAGTCTGTTAAGACAGGGGCATGTGCCAGCGACGCCCCTGTCCCAAGGCTCCGATCGCTTCCGGGCCCTGGTGCCCTGGACTCTGAATCCTTAAAACTCGCTAAACGGCTGGCGCAATCTCAGCCATGTATCAGGCCTTTCCCTTTTGGGTCGCTGCATGTGCCTCAGGGAACAACAAGCTCAACTCCACTGGACGGGAGACAGATCTAGCTGACCGTTGAGGCTCGAATTCCACATCGCCACCAAGGCTCGCGATACGCCAGAAATCCCGATGAAGAAAGGGAAACAGAAATCGAAACATGTCCGGAAGCCCGACTACGCGATAGGTCCGTGTACAATCATTATCACGACAAAAGAGGACAAGCTACGGATACGTACATTCTTAAGTAAATTTCTTTTTTTCTTTTTTTTTTTTGTGTCTTTTGCTTTCGCAGGCCCACGCGGCAATCCTCAATTGAAAAATCCACAATCAGACATAATACCATAGTCCACGAGTCCTCAGAGCAATCCTCATTATCAGAGCAATCCTCATTAACGGATACGTACATGCCTACGGAGTTTATTGCCATGAGGTGGCTTGAGATCGATTCTCAACATGACATATGACCGTCACATTCATCGAACCATGGCGTTTCTTTGAGTCTGTATCGGAATTTTATCATCTGCTATTCCTCTTGCTCCGGTGTCAAACACGAGCGGAGGCTGAGGATCATCGTGGAGAAGATAGATGGGGCCGACGACAATCTTCCGTGGGCTGCAAGCTCTTCCCCCGCTGTACCGGCCCCGCTCTTTGCTTCCATGCCTTCACCAGACCCGACTTACTGCTGACTCTTATTGATATTCGTAATTCCCCTCTGATCGTCGTCCGAGAATAGCTCTTATCTGAGAGAACGACGGGCTGGAAAAATGGCCAAACAAGAAGCGGATCAGGCAAGCGGGCAAACAGCTTATCAGAAACACGGCAAAATCGTGGTCAATCCTTCGTCCATCCTCGTCTCGAGTTGTCGTCGGGGCCCTGGCTCTTGCTGTTTCGACAATTGTTTGGCCTTGTATGGCTCGTGGACCTATTGACTCGCCGAAGCATTGGTTGTTTACGGGGTCCCTCGCAAAAGTACCCAAACAGAGTATCCATCCTCGTGAGGGCGAGATGGTGGAAAGTTTTGGAATCTTGGACGCGGCCCATCGACGAGACCTGCTCAGCGGATATTTTACGTTGCACGTGCAAGCAGATGAAATACCATGTTGGAAAAGAATGGAATTGTCACATTGGGTGGGCCAGCTCCTTCCCATTTCCCCAGGGCTGACAAGGTGGACAAATCATGAGTCGTCGTGATCTGGTATGCGGCAAGCAGGCTCCGGAGTTAGCTGCTTTGCCTTACCGTACCTGACATGCAAAAGCGGGTGGGTGAGGGAATCGGAGCGGAAGGGGTTTCCAGATCCCTGGGTTTTGTTGTTGCGGCGGCGTCTCCAAATAGCCGCCAATAAGACGTCTGGTTGGTGCGATGACAAGGCACCACCTCAAACCAGACAACAGAGGCGGTGGCCTTTTTTCCGCGCTTAATCAAACGACATGTGATTTGTTTAGCTGGTGAGTGAGGTTTGCAAGTTTCTTTTCTCAATTTTCTCCTTCTCCTCTCGCATATCTGCTCGGAGCAAAACGATTTGACTTGTGGTTGCTGTTGGGCCGATCAAGCCCACGGCCTGCAATGCAAACATGGTTCTGTCCCCCGGAAGAAGGCTTCTAGACGGATCCAGCATTTGCTTTTACTTGTCTTCTTCTCAGGATCCTCACGAAAATCTCACATTTCTTTGCTCGACTGATCAGAGCTGATCTTCCACTCGACCTTGGAGGCAGGCCACATGGTTGACTCTTTCAAAAATACGGGGGAGGCAAGTAAGCAGAGCAAGCAAGCATGACTGTTTTTTGTCAGTTGCAGATCCTGCGACTGATGATCTACGCTTCGGAAACTCCAGATGACACTCACCGATTTTCACAATGACCCTGTCCTGGCCTTTTGGACTTCTTGACAGACGGGTCCTTCCTGATCGCTTCTACGCTATGGCCCTTTTGACCTCTTCTTGGGCTACCTTGGTTGTTCCATGCACTATCGTCAAGTCTCTGCTGGGGTCGGTGTTCACGATACTGTCCCTGTTGATGTTTATTCCCGATCCTTTCCGGTGAGGAAGGACATGAGTGAATGGCGGGCAATCGCGTCGGTGGCTCTCTTTACATTATGAACATCTCTTTTCTTCATAATGCAAGTAAACATGTCTCCGTCAAGCATAGTGGTGAGACCACTCACCGGCTCACTTATCCGCGTAGGCCTGCCGCCTTGTCTGCCCAAACATCAAAATCATCACATCACCGTCTTGAAGTGAGGCAGCTGTTAAGTGTGAGACATGTGATTCGCAAAGTGCAGCAACAACTTGCTCAGCTCATCACATACGATTGTTACCGAACAGTCAGGTCTTATTGCATAGGTTGCCTACCGTTCGTCCCTGCCGTCGTCTCATCTTCTTCATCCTCCACTTTCTCTTCGTCTCTGTAGTAGCATGTTTTGTACAGCGTCAGTGCACACATAATTACTACCCTACTTAGAGTAGTTCATCCTGTTCATTTCTTCATCCGAGCTCTCGTGTTCACATACAGGACAAGATGAACTGTATTTCTTGTTCCCAGTTCTAAAATCCTGCCTTGACTGCATTCAGAGTGCAATATAAACATTACGGGATATGCTGCCCGGACAAGAAAACAAACAACCACCCAAACAGTGATTCCATATTAAACAACCGTCTTGGACAACTTCGCGGTTGTATGCTGACTGCCCGTCTGGTCAGCCCCATAACCTAGCTAATGGGTTCCAACTAGGTGGTATGTTAAGCTGAGAGACAAGGAACAATGTTGCTGTCACGTCACAATGAACGGCTGTGATGAGGCTCTGTTGTGGTCAGTCCTTGCGGCGTAGTTGCTGCCATACGTGAGACCAAAAACTTGGGAAGTCCCCAAATCACCCCGGAGTGACGATAATAGAAACTATTTTACATACAGTCCAGGCAACACCTCGGTAGCTAGCTAAAGTCGGCAAGTGGGCAGCCTAGACAGGACATGCCAAACATCCGAGTCCCCTTGGATAGACTTGGAGTTGGCAGCAGATATGTAACATCATCCAAGTTGCTTCTCTTTCCTAATCGGGAACTTGGCCGCTGGATAATACCTGGTATATGTCTGTGTACTACTACTGCACGACAAGACTTGAAAATTCTGTTTCAGACGGGCAGACGGTCCTTTATTGCCGACTCTTTGTCGAAACTTGATGCCTGCACATCCACTATCCAGGGTTTCCATCTATCACTTTCTCAATGATCACGAGCACAATCCTTCTCTCTGCTTCCCACTAATCAGCTGATTTATATCAGCCCTGAGAAAGACTACTTACCTATTTGTCCAAATATTATGAGCAAGTATGTAAAATAACAGAATGTTCAAGTGCCCCCTTCTCCACAGGTTATGTCCTGAATCTTTCAAGAATCCATATGTAGTATTAATTAAGTTCTAGAAGTATCAGAGAGGACTGGAAGCAAAACACCCCCAAGCACATCATCACATCCAGAGAGTCAATGCCCCGACGAACCTAGACCCCTATCCACATAAGTAGGTTAGGTATTTCGTCTAATTCATACATGAAATATTCAATGCTATAGCTAACTTGAACTGACCAGGTTCATTCCTTCTTACCTGATTTTACCAAGAGAAGACAAGTTTGATCAGATTAGATTACTAAGATTAAACTGGGAGGTGATGTGCTTGGTTGGTTTAATTCTTTCTTTTTAATTCTTCTCGTCTTTCCATAATGCGATCTGATCTCTTCTATCATATGATGCTACTATGATATGATCTGATATGGTAGCTTTGCTTGAGACCGTGGAAGCGCAAATTTCCGGGTCTGATTGATGTGTAGTCCATTAAGAGCGGTCATTGCGTAGAATGTTCCATTCCAGTCTTCACTTCCACTCCGATCTTTCAGCCATCATTTATTGGTGATCTCTTGACAGCGTAACAGCCATCGTCACATTGCTGTGGTTGTCAGGATATGAACTAACTACCTAGGCTGTAATGCTACCCAGGCAACGATAAAATCCTATCAGAACCGAGATTCACGCAGTGACATTTACCACGTGTGGTGCTTGTTCTAACCTAGTAGTAACAAAAAAAAGAAGGGTACGGAGTTAGGATACCTTTTCTTCAGAATCGATAACCTCGAACCTTGATGCTAGCCTACAGTGTAAAGGTACAGTCGGTAATGCCCACGGCGTCCGTAGTCTCCAGATCTTCCCGCACAAGTCAAAGTAAAGTCTACCCCGGATTTTTCCGAGTCGCATCAGAGCCAGATTTCATCAACGCACGTGTACGGTAGTATTTTGCGGAGCTGTAAATACAACCTTTGTCTGACACTGACAGATTGTCTGCTAGGTCAAGGTATAACCGGTTCGCCGGATTACGGGTTAGGTTAGGTATGGATGCCTACCGTAAGGCTCGAAGAATGGTGACAATACAACCTCAGGAGCAAATCTCATCATGATTGTTCCGGCGGCGCAGGCCAATGTTGTCGTCCTGCTTAGGAGAGGTACTGGACCTTGACGAGAACCTGGCAGAAAGGATCTTGAGATGTTCGTCCTGAGGGGGGCCACCGAAAACGATTACCTCTACACCACACGGTTGAGTCGGCCATTGCCAAGTTGAGACCTTACGTACCACACTACTTGGTATGTACCTGCGCAGTTAGTTCTCAAGGCCGGTACGGGGTACGTACCATGTACACTACCGTAGGAAAAATGGGTCTTGTCCAACGTCGACGAACGGGAGGAAGGAACAAGTTCAAAACCGGGATCCGGGGTCGAGGAAATTAACAGGGGTCGTCCAAGGTCTTCCAGCGACGATTCCGGCGTCAGGGGGCCAAAAGGCGGGGGTGGAGACAGCTGACTGATCCCACTAACATAAATACACGATGACAGCCATAGTATCTGTTAAGATGGACTTCTTGATCAAGCCCAGAACCGATTAGCGAGCACCGCTATTGGGACCCCTGTCCAGAGCCGCCTTTCTCTAACAAATGCCGTCGCTTGGTGCTGGCACGGCTGGAACCTGCGCCGTTTCAGTGACCCCACCATCATCGAGGAACACACTTGTGTGGTAGTGTACCTGAAAGGGGACGAGATGGAAGAAACTCTAACATCGGTTGAGAAACCAACAAGACGAGCTTGAGATGCTGAGATTGATGTCTGGAAGCTGAGGCAGAGGAACCCGAGGACAGAGTCATTGTTGCGCGAGTTTGAAGATACGAAGGAGTGGCAAGTAACAGAAGAGTAGGAGGTAAGAAGAAAGTATCGTGTGGTATCAGTCACAGTATACGATGTGGCATCGGCTCTCGGGAGAGGCTGAGGTTTAATCTGTTTCCGTGGACCGACGTACAGTATATTTGATGTGATGTGCATCGACCTTCGGTATGTGTGTGTGCGCTGCATAGCGTCCTACCTCAGATAGGTACCCATTTCGTCTGATCCATAGCACCATCGTAGTTCCTGGACATTTTCATCACATCTCGACAGTTCAGAAATCTCCGAGATAGTCATGATTTACCACCTCGCGTCTCTTGGCTGCCTTGTGATGCTTTGAGATGAGAATATTCCGAGATGAGCAACACATCGACATAGGACCAAATCGTCCAATGTATCGAGGTCAATGCGAGGTCGGCTTGCCATCCCGATTTACACGTGTACATAGCTCTAGCTCTGTTTCGGACACCCAGCCGAGCCCTATCGCACGCCCATTAATATAACATTTTTGGCACTATTAGACAATGGCATCTTGAGCCCGTTCTGGCCCGAATTCGGGCAGGAACGAGGACCGGGCAGACGCCGCCATATGAAGAGCCAGTGTGTTGGGAAGGCCTGAGCCACGAGGCCTGGGACGGCAACTGATAGACTCTTGGCTAGTAGCTGTCCCAAACTCCCACTTTTTCCTTTTCGGTGAGGCGGTTGGCTTGTATGGAGCATGGACTCAGTGCAAGTCTGCAGTGGGCCGGCTGAGATTGGTGAGCCGCGCGGCATGTGATGCAAGACTCTCCACCACTGGAAGCCAGTTATCATCTTGACGAGGCCGCGGTATCAAGGCCGAAAATGCGGCCCGACTCGGCTGTCAGATGCGGGTCTTTGGTCGTCAAAACGGGTTGTTGAAGTATTCATTTCGTACTACTAGCGTCAAACAGGATGCCTAGGTGTTGTCTGGAGCCTGTCATTGTTATCGAGGATGGCACCTTTCGTCTCGGATATCTCCCGAGGACAAGCATGGCCAAGCACGACAACCCACTGATCGTGGCTGATAATCCTGGGGAGAAGGTTGATATCAGCCCATCCGTAATTCCAGGGTTCACAGGCGTAAATCGTGGATTTGCCGGGTCGGGGAAGAACCGATCGAGCCTAGGGGACCGGTGAGATCGGAGCTCACGGCAAACAAGGGGGTGATCTTCATCGGTGAGATCGCTCACAGTGCTTTTTTGTACACTATGCCAGGTACGGATCCCCGGTAGAACCTGACTTGTCATGTCCAAGGGATTTTCAGGTCACTGAGATAACGACTAGATTGGCCTTGAAACAATCACCGACGACAGGATCCAGATTCTTGTTGGTGACGGATAGGATAGCGACGGCGATAGCTCGGGTGGCCATGTCAGTCGAAATGGGTCCGCCTTGCCAATGCCGAGGCCAAGCAACGGCATCGTCAAACCCGGTAATGGCATGTTTGGCCATGTCGAAACTGAGATGTCATGAACCGGATTAGGATGGGTGCATTCGGATCTGTTTCGATTTGGAAAAGCTCGAGTCTATGCATTCTATTCTCTGATTTTCTCCTTCTCCTATTTGTGGTCCTTGCTTGCCTTCACCGAGGACGCAGACTGCACGGGTTTGGACGGCTCGTTTCGGGTTGCTGCAGTTTGTTTGCGATATACTGAGGGGGATATATTCTTCTGCCACTCGGAGATGATAAGACATTAATGAGTCTCGAGTACGGTTGTATAGCACTTTGAGTTGGAGAGACGGAAAAAAAACTACTCCGTACGGATAGACGTGATTGACTCCAGAATGCCGGCCCCGGTGGCGGGTTGGTCCGGAGTCACCCGGGCTGACTAAGGTCGGTACAGTACCCAGACCGGTTGTTGGTGAAGAGTAGAGATACCCTGCGGTACCCACGCCCCTTGTCCAGTTCCCATTACCCTTATCTTTGATAACGATAAGGGGTCGAGAGGACCGGTTTACCATAATACGAGAAGACTCTTACAGATACAGACTTGCTACGTATATGTGTTAGTTACTGCAGCCTTTCCTCAGTGATTTTTTTCTTAGAGACAAAGGCTACGGAGTATTGCGTATTAAAACGAACAAATCCCGTACGAGTTCCATTCTCGTATTATACAGCAGAATTACTTTGTACGCAGCATAGATACGGAATCTGTGCGTGTTATCGTAAAATACACTGTGGATCTCATCTCAAATACAGTATATCTGTATCCGTACAGAGAAAGATATCCGTACGGAGTACAAACCGTCGTTTAACGCATCTTGAGAGGAGCTTGAGATGATCTCACCAACGGCAATTGCGCGAATGCCTTGTGGCCGATTACCCTCTTAGCCATTGCAAGGCCTGCCGTCCTATCAGAAAGACTGGCCAGTTCTGCGGCCAGTCCAGACCAGACCATGCAACACTATTTTCAGGCATCACGCGGTAAGCCGGGCAAGCACGGTTTACGATCGTAGTTGGCTCGCTCTCGGAGCAACCGCAGTCTCTGCAGAGTACAAACGGGAGTACTACTCTCCGCCTCGGGATAGAAGGCTCCAATGAGCCGTGAAGGCTACTATCAAAGGGTCAATTCTCGTACTTGTATTACGGTTCCGGGTCGTGGTGCTAGCTGCGCACAGAGTTTGTCAGAGAAGGTACTTACACTCTACAGTACTCTGGGAGGGGTCTGTGGTGTATAAAGAATGATCGTAGAGTGGGTGGTTCAAGTCCGTTCAAGGAATCAGTTGTTTCCGGGAAACCTTATATGTCAAACGCTGGCAGATACCTATATATGCGTAGAGATATTCAATGATTCAGAGGCGGTATGGAGATACGTAGTTATAGGCTCTGTGACTGTCAGGCAGGCTTCAGCTCCACAAAAGAAAACCAATGACTTGCTTCCCGCTCTCGCCGTCAGCCCCTCGGCATCCAAGTAAACTCTGCCGGTATAAGCTACAGACAGCAAACAGTACCTGCTGCTCATGGCACTCCCCCACCCCGTTTAAAGCACATCAGGATGCGCTGTTGTGCTTCAAGCTCCATTCTCAATCCAAGCTCTTACACCCATTTCGGCTTGTTACCGTGTTGTCATCCCCTTCAGCTCAGAGCCAGACCAGGTCCGGTGCTCTCAGCTTACACCTCAGACTCGTTCCCGCTGCTTCAGGGCAGAAGAGGAGGTCACGTTGAACCCGGTCCAAATATCGACCTGTCCCTGGAGTGACCTCCAAGTCACTTTCGGCCCAAGTACTCACAGTACATCTTTCAACGTCGCCATCACTCAACGGTGCTTATTCCCGGATCTGCATCGTTGTCTTGACCCTTTGAAAGAGGAACCTTCACCATTGAACGCGAAATAAACCAGACGTCCTGGAATCTGCGAAAAGAGACTGCCGGGATCATCGAAATATCAGGTCAATTGTGCGCTCTTTGCAGTGCGTTCAATCCACACGGTACCCGTACACCAGGAGTCTTTTACGCCTGGGACAACACCAAGCAAGGGAGAGAGGTTTTCAGGCCTGCAAACGCTGTTGATACACATTGGAAGCTATTTTCATTTGTTCCCTGTCAGCCCTAACAGTGATAGATCAAGACCCAGACAAGAGCATACAAACCTTGGACCTCTCGAGAAGAAAGAGTTTACAGTTCACGTCAGGGCTTGGCCGGGACTTGGGACCAGAACGAGTCACGACGTCAGTCAGGAGACCACGGTGGAGCCCGAGCTTCAGATGATACCCTTGTCGTTTGACGGAGACCCACCTCTCTTGACGGCCCGTCGATCGACTTTGGACGGACCGGCTGACGAATCAATTCCCTCGAAGCTTCTGAGGGTCTTTTCCACCCCGCTTGAGCCGAAAGAAAAAGCCTGGTAGTTTTCGCTCTGCACAAAACCCGATCCACCCCAAAGTCGCGCATTCGCTCGCACAATCCTCCTCTCCACCGACCCCCCGTCAGCACCCCCAGCCACCCCAATCAAGGTTTCTTTTCGGTCGAGGTACTTGTGCCGACAGGTCTGACTTGAATCCCAAATTCGTCCTGCACTGGTCACTCTGGTGTACCTCTTCAACAACGACAAACGCCAGTCTCAATCCACAGTTATCGCCGCCTGCGACAGCAAGTTTGACATTAGTGCCCTATTACTCGTAAGTACCATGTCCCATCATTTTTGACGTTAGCTTCGATTGTTCTGTAGGGCAATCAATCGTCCTTGCGCCAATTCCTGGCATTGGCTTCTTTTTATTTTTCTGTCTCGGGCGACGGACTCGATGCGCTCTTTGCTTGCCTGCTTACTGCTGATTTGAGTGCTTGCTGCTGCTGCTGGTTTGGTCGTGCAGCGGTGCAGGGAACACAGTCAGTCCCCAGCCACTGGCTTCGACGTTGAGGGGGGCCAAGTTTGTGTGGTTTGGCACCTCCAAATTGCGCTCGCAGTTTTGGGTGCATCAAGTTGCCGCCAAGAACTTGGTCTCGCCACACAAGGTAAGAGAAAAATTATGACGCGGGGTGACTGGCTGGGTGTGGAAAAAAAGTGAACCTGCCCGGCCGCTGTCGATCAAATCAGCAAGCTAGCACCAAACAGCGACAAGCATCAGCACCAAGCATCGGCGGGAAGACAAGGGACCAGCTCTCGGGTTTATCGCATCGCCCTCGTCCATTTCAATTCCACTTGTTTGTCGCCATTTTTGTTTTTCAAAGACAGTCAAGAAAAGGAGGAAGCAGATGTTTTATGCTGTTTCCCGCCTGTTGCGAATCGTCGACCCAGTGCTAGCTCGGGATCTTGCTTGCTGATTATTCGGGGCTATTCTAGATCTGAGAGACAGACATGGAGTGGCAGATTTCACCACCAGCGGAGAGCAGCTACCACAACCAAGGGCTCCAGCTCTACAACTCCACCAACCACCCCAACAACCTCCAGCAAATGTAAGTACCTCATTTCCTTGTACCTTTTGGTATCTGCCACTCCCCTTCTCCTTACCTCCAAGACACAACCCGCCGCCCACCACCTGCTTTTTAGACGGGCGCCTGCACTTCTCAAGGTCCCCCAGGTCCCATCACCCACGACTTTCTCCCCTCCCCATTTTATGTACCGTACCCCATGTACTTGTTCCTCCCTGGCCTTGTCCTGCAAACAAGGGAGTAGAGAGTACGGGAATACAGTACCACCCCCCCCCCCCCGACCAACCCATCCATCACACACACACACGGTTCAGACTGGAACCTGGAAAAAACATCGAGGCCAAATACTTCCAAGCTACTACCATTTACCGCCGCTACCTGATACCTGATACCCTCGTGTGCTGTCTCGTCTCTATTCATTCTACCCCGTCCCTGACCCCGTCACCTCTCCGTCCCGCCTTCCGTCCTCCGTTCCTTTCCCCCGTCGCCCGTGTTTCGCGTCCGCGCGCCCTTTGCTTGGGCCCTCGCTCGCGTCGCCCGCCCATCGTCATCGCCACTGCTGCCATCTGTCGTCGTGGTCCAGCCTGGTGCCACGCGCCCAGGACCCGACGCGGCTTTTCTGCTTGACTTGCTGCCATGAAGAAACAGCGGACAGCAAACGATGTTCAGCAGCAGGCGTGGCGTGCGCAGCCGACAGCTTCATTGTCGGCTCTGCAACACCAACAGCCGCTGGCCCAGCAGCAACAACAACAGACGCCTCAGCAAGCGACCTTTGCTAACTATACCACTTGGCCACACAGCGCTCCTCAATATGCCCCCCAACAGCAGGACCTGACTCGACGCGAACAGCCAATGGATTATCAACGATATCCCGGCCAGCAAGCGACTCAACAACAACAGCAGCAGCCTCAGCACCCGCAGCAGCACCAGCAACAACAACAACACCAGCATCAGCATTATGCCGCGCCGCCGGTGCAGCAGCAGCAGCAGCCTCAGCAGCCGCAGATGGCTCATGCTCAACAGGCACAGGCACAGGTCCAAGCGCAACCAGCCCCTGCTCCGCAACAATTAACCCCGACGCCCGCACCGGCGCCGGCTCCGTCAAGAGGCCGGAAGCGCAACGCCCCGGGTGCCCATCCCCAGGCTCAACAGCCTCAACATGCTGCTCACCACGTTCAACATCCAGTGCAGCATGTCCAGCACGCGCCCCAGCACCAGGTTCACCAAGCGCAACATGCACCCGTTGCTCCTTCACCACAAATGCAGCAACAGCAGCAGCTTCCGCAAACAGCCCAACAGGCTCCGGTCGCGCCGCCCCAAGTTCCCCAGCAGATAGTGCCGGTCGTCCAGCAACAGGCTCCCCCGCAACAAAAACAACAACATCAGCAGCACCACCAGCAACAACAGGCACCAGTTGCTGCTCCAGCTCAGCCCGCTGCCCCTCCGGCGCAGCCCGCCCCTGCCGATGATACTGCTACCCCGAAACCGCCAGCGAAGAAGAGCAGAACAAACACTCCGTGGACACCGCAAGAAGAACAGAAGCTGAAGCAGTTGCGTGATGCTGGCCATTCATGGGCAGAGATTGCCAAGGTTAGTTCAGCTCCAGTCGCTCCTATACTTTGAACAGGATACTGACGAGAAGTAGGAATTTCCCCTACGAACGGAAGGAAGTGTGAAGAAGCATTGGTACAAGGACATGCACTATGCTGAATTCGGGGAGGATGAGGTACGCGCAACCTTTGATGTCGAGTGGTTCTCTACCATGTGCTGACCCCGTCGCCGCAGAAAACACACCTTCTCAACGCCATCAAAGACTATGAGGCCAACAAGTGGAAGCACATTGGGGCAAAGATTGGCAAGCCGGCCAAGGCGTGCGAGCAGTACGCCAAAGAACATTTTCCAGGTAGGTTGTGTCATTCATCATCAGCTCTCCAGCGTGTCTCTAACCGTCCACATTTTTTTTACAGAATTGTTTACTACGCCGAAAGCCAGATAGATGCATGGCGTAGTTGCGTGCCAGGACTCACCAACCACCCCGGCGTCATGTGGCTGCCTAACATGGCCTTGTTCGCTTGTGCTCTCGATTTTTGCTTTCCAATCGACATTTAAAGAAATACACCCGCCATGTCAGACCGTATTTGTCGGTTGTTTCGACTTTCAATTCAAGCTCCGTACTATCGACATGTACTTTCGACACAACACAACGGTACATCGGCATCTTATACAACTCCAAAGGCGCCCGGCGCAGAAATGAAAATCGCTCGTGTATTCAAAGGTTCCGGATCTTCATGAGTCTTCAATTAGCAAGGTGTCTCGGACTCCCCTCTTCATTGTGCTTTTCTCGGATTGGACTTACCCCCAGATCGATGCCCTTGCTTTCTCACGTCAACCCAGTGTTTTCTATTTCCTTGGTCACATATCCTCATTTTCCTTGCATGGAAACTTCTCTTGGTCTTGCTGGGTTATAGGTCAGGTGGGAGATATACCCCTGTTCGTACGGTCGCGGTTTGTGCACCGCACTTATCTTGCTTCGCCGTTCGGTTGTTGACATCGGGATACTAAGAACTGGCCAAACAATGCCTTGGGATATCCCCTCCTCAAAAGGGCTGTGAGGTATCTCGTTTTTCACAACCGCTGCTGGATTCTTGGGTTGGGCAAGGGGACAACTGGACGGAAAGGAGTATTGAGAAGTTGCTTTTATTCGTATCATGATGAGGTATCGAGCTTTTGAGTGGGTCTCTTTATTATTATTATTGGGCTATTTGGTTCCCTGGACGAGTATGGAATGGAAGGATTTTGGTTTCCGGGTTGGAATTATTATTGGTGCTCGTCAACTTTTCGACATTGATTCTTCTCGTCTGTCTAGTCTGTTCGCCCCGTTTCTGTGTCTGTCTTGGTTACTCGCAATTTCTGTGTTTGATGCTTCCTTGTCCTTGGATGGTGATGAAGCTTGAGATAGTGAGCGGAGAACGCAATTGAGTTGGTTCTTGACTTGTCGTGACCATAGTCGACTCGAGTCTGCGAGGTGGGAGAGATGTCTCTAGCATGATTTCCTTGTCCTAGTTCTATCAGACCTGTGATATGACCGGGGAAGTAAAGTATCCCTCATACAAGTGCTTAGATTGTAGTTAGAGGATGCCTGCAGTTGTATGTCCATGTACCTTGTTGGGTACCTTGGTAAGTACGTAATATGGTCAGGCCGCGCATGAGTAGCAAACTCAGCATCCTTTTAGGCGGTATTAGTACTTACTCAATGTTGATCTCGCAGTCAATTACCATTATGGATTTGTTGTGGGTGAAGAATGGAAACTGACAGGGGAAAAATGTTGTTCTTTACCGGGTACTTATCCCTACTTCAGGCAGGTACCTACCTGTCACTGAAACCTACTAAGCCTCTTGATGCAGAACCTCTCCTCTTCTAATAGAAGAGTCCCGTCTTGGAGTTTGATAGGACTATGTAGAGGCTGAGTTTCACAAAAGCCACCCCTTCTCACCGTGCAAGCCCACCAGCACGCTTCTCCCACCTCGCCACGAGCGTGCGTACCATCTGCTTGTATTGTCTGTTAGTTTCGAAAGCCATCTGAGGCTATTCTCCGTTCAAACTAGTCTCTAGGCCGATACATCTGTATCTTGGGAACATGCTCAAGTCATTTCCGCCAGGGTTATCTAGCTGGTAGGACATGAGACGTCCTGATAACTCTGAAGACAAGGCGGTTAATCGCATCGAGCAACACGTGTATTTAGAAACCACAGACTCCATGAGTCCCTGCATGCATGTCACTCATTGCTTTGAAGTCTGTCAATATGCAATCGGGTAGTGTATCCGGACCGACCGGCGGGTCCTTGTGGACGGGCCATCCTCCCGTGTGGGTACTACACTACGTACTGGTACAGTACTAGTACTAGGTACGTACCTCTGCGTAGCGAGAAGATGAATTTGAGCACTCGAACATGTCACCATGATAACAATAATAAATAGGCGCAACAAACCGAGGCCTTGGAAAATGTACGTTGTATCTTTCTATCATGTATGGAGCCTCCCTACCTCACGGCGTATATTCGTGTCACTGTATGCATTCAAGGTACCAGGCTGTGAGTCCATGGTGTCTCGGTGATATAAATTAAGAGTACTGAACTGGCTTGCTCTCCGCGTTACCTGAACCTGAGCTTGTGGCTGTCGATATGGCTATATGTATCATTCTATGGAACAAGAAGTTTCGCCTTGTCTAGATGGCTGCTTTTTAAGAAGGTCGGGTGGTGCAGATTTCAGCAGTCAAGTGTACGTACTGCGGTATTGTACACTACGCCCGTCCTATCTTTGAATGGATGCACGCCAATCAACGAGCGGTCATGGACCCACCATAAGCCTGAGCAGGTGGGATGGCGAGAGTGCCAGAGGGACAAGTTCTGCTGGGACAAGACGGGGTACTTGTACTTGTGTACAGTACCTGCTTAGAAAGTTTCCACGGTTTCTCATCGCCATGAAGGTTGCCATGGACCTGAAAACAATTAGACATATAACGTGTGCCGGCTTAACTTGCTCTTTTGCAAGAGGCACGCATTTTTAGAATATGGTACAGTACTTATAGCTACGGATACTGGTCAACAATGACGACGAATCGAGCATTTTCCAGCCACGCAGGACAGGGTGTGGTACCCAAACTTGAACACGAAATGTAACCACAGCAAGGCCTTTGCTCACTTGATATATGCCAGCAAATTAAGGCCCTTATATCCGTAAAGATCCCAACATCGCCTACACCACTAATCCTCGTATTTGCCAACTGTCGTCGAGATGGTATCCCGTGATGGTGCAAACATCTAGTGATCGTCGTCGTCGTCGTCTGGGAGAACCATTCGATTGGAAACAAGTGGCGCCAGAAACAAATCGTTGTGTCTTCTGCACTAGTATAAAAATGGTATGCAGTCCAGTGAACTGGACACAATGATTTCCACCAACCCAGACCCCGTTCCCAGGCCAAGACCAGGCGCCATCTGGGGAACCCGCAGAAGCCACATGCCGCTAAATCGCTTGGCAGTTTTCCTCTCATCCCATCATTGCGGTATTTTGATATGATGCCGTAATGCGGAGCTTATATCCGTCGGATGGACTGGACTTATCGACCGGTGTGAACTTGGAAATCTAGACCACGGACTAGAAGCACGTCTCACGCTTCTGGATATACGTGTATCTCATAAATAAAGATAGGAACAAAATCGCTGGAAATCTTGTACACTACAGCGGTACAGCGGTACACCTGGACCCTATGAGGCTCTGAGCACAGCCCCAACAGAAGCGACAAAAGGGGTCAAGAAAGGAAATCATGCTACTTCGTAGTGTAAAAATTAGCTAACGGCCGCGCTTGATGCGCCGGCCAATACGAGGTCGCCAATCTTCTGAGCTTGCGCCTTCGATCACGAACTGAGACCTGCAGCCGTCACTCACTTGCTCCTTTTGGACCGCCTGCTATCCTCGGGTCGCGTGTAAGTCTGTACGACCGTGTTCTAGGGAAACATTTTCAAGACAACCGGCTGGATCGGCCATATGCATCAACAAAGTACAATACACTGTAGCAAACATTTCTTTCTGATGCTGCGCTGTGGCACTGAATGGCATTCTTCTCGCCCCGCCGCAGCCATTGCTTACAGGGAATTTCCCGCCCTGACCTGAGCACGTAAAGAAAGTCGAAGAAAGTCCATCGGCTTGGTCGGAGGGTAGCAACACATGCGGGTCCCTTTGGCAAAAGGGCTCCATCAGTCCATCTCACCTGCCGGGGACAAACCTGATGCCACCGTCCCAATTTAGGGATGGCAAGAATGGGATCCCCACTAATTACCCCCGTAAGAGAAGGGAGAACGGCCTGGGCACCTGGCACCCCGTGATTTTTTAATGGGACTTCCATGACTTTCTCGACTTCTTGGGGCCCTCTCTCTCCTGACTCCTCCACCCGCTGCTCGTGGTTCATCCCATCGCTTTTTGGCCATTTGAAGAGGATTTCTTCGTCCTCTCGCTTTTATTTTAATCGGTGACTTTGGTCCCACGTCGGTCGCTCGAGCCATTTAACTTATTCCACGGTCGCTTCTATCTTCGTTATCTATTCCTTGCCGCTTGGAATAGGCACCACTTTTGGCCAGCTCCCCAGCGAAGAGACGAAACGAAGCGAACCGAGCCCGGTCTTCGACCACGATAACTCAGTGTTGGGAATTTGGGATAGTAGAACAAAATCAGGATTCTGGAAGGAAGAGGCTTGGAAACACACCCTCGGTCCATTTTTACTCCCAACTTCGCCCTATCCTCGCATTCCAGCCGCGGGAGCGAGTCGTGCCATCGCATAAACCAGCTCTCGGCCAACCGACAAGGTTAATCCAAGCTTATTACTTGATTGCCGCCTCTCCCCGGGCCGCGACTCTCAACGTCCAACGTGCTCTAAATCGCTGTTGACGCGTCCACAACTGAGCAGTTGAACTTCTTCTTCTGCTCCATATTCACAGAAACATCCGCCCAAGACAGCCGTCATGCTTCCGTCCTTAATACCTCTGGGCCTTGTTGCCCTCCTCGGCGCCACAGCTGCTGTCGCCCAAGAATGTACGCTCGACAAGAAGTGCCCCGAGGACAAACCATGCTGCTCTCGTAAGTTTACATGATCTCGGGCCAGACACCCAGGTCCACCCCCGCCGTGGTCGCGAAGCCGGTGGCCGCCACGGTTTCACAGCTTCAACGACGCAACGGTCTTGGACAAATGCACGTCCTGCCCCAGACATGGACTGACATCGGAAACCTGCATCACAGAATACAACCAATGTGGCACAGGCGCTTTCTGCCTGGGAGGCTGCGACCCACGCATGTCATTCTCGATTGATTCTTGCGTACCCTCACCGGTTTGCAAGGATGCTGAGCTGAAGATGGACTCCCTCGACCGATATCGACACATCAGCGAGTTTCTGGGCGATCCCGACGAGGCCGACTGGGTTGGACAGGGAGACCCCATCATTTTCAAGGGCAGTACCCTCCTCACCATGCCCAAGGGTTCGGTCGGAACCGTCCTCGCCTCGACGAGACACATGTGGTATGGAAATGTCAAGGCAAAGGTCAAGACTTCCAGGGGGGCCGGTGTCGTTACTGCTTTTATTCTCTTTGGCGATGTCAAGGACGAAATCGACTTTGAGTGGGTTGGCACCGACCTCTCGACTGTCCAGACCAACTTCTACTTCCAGGGCATTCCAAACTGTGAGTTGCGACATTAATCAATATTGGACTTGGTGATCAACGTGTTCTTTTTTTCTGACATGCTTGCAGACGCAAACTCCGAAAACATCACCAAGCTGAGCAACACCTACGACAATTGGCACGAATACGAAATCCGATGGACGCCCGAGAAGATTGAGTGGCTTGTGGACGGAGCCGTCGGGCGCACCGTGTTGAAGTCTTCCACCTTTAACAAGACAAGCAACCAGTTTGAGTTCCCCCAGACTCCCACCCGTGTTCAACTGTCCATCTGGCCTGGTGGTCTAGCGTCCAACGCCCAAGGTACAATCGACTGGGCTGGAGGACCCATCGACTGGGACTCGGACGAGATCAAAAAGTACGGTTATTACTTTGCGTCCTTCAAGGACGTCTCCATCGAATGCTACAAGACGAACTCGCCCCCCGGTACCAACAAGGGAATCTCTTACTGGTACAATGATATCCGTGCTACCAACGACACCGTTGTCGACGGCAAGAAGCCGACCATCTTGAAGAGTTTCGAAGGAACAGGCACCGACATGGACAAGGGCTCCCCGAGCGGTACTGGAAACGGTGGCGCCCATGCCAGCAATGTTCCCGGTGGAATCGTGAACAACCCCGGAAACCAGGTCCCCGGCGGTGTGGTCAACCCAGGCCCAGGCAACGGTGGTGGTAGCAGCAGCGGTACTGGCAGTGGAAGCGCACCTCCTTGCAAGGCGACTGGATTCTCGCAGACCTGCCCTGACGAAACCGGTGCTACGAACAACCAAAACAATGGTGTTCGTGGTGCTGAGCGGACGCTGGGTGCCAGCGCTTTCGCCGTTGTTATTGGGTTTGCGGGCTTGCTCTTTCTCTAGTGGAGCGTGGTAACGAGGCGGTAAGGGTATTTTGGTTTTAATGAGTGATTTGGTGAGCAGGCATATTACTTTTATAGGCGAACGAGGAACTCTTCGATGCGGATATAAATACCTTTTTGTCATATGGGGACGTCTTGTATATCGTGGTTCGATTATTTCCGGGGGATGTGAAGACTGCTGCTGCCTGTTTGTTACATCAACACCTGCCTCCCAGCCTTTTCATTGGTTCTTTTACTTTTTTGTGTCTTTGGGCATTCATTTTGGGTGGGGTTTGGACTACTTAATACCTCTGCTTTTTGCCTCTTCACTTCGATCACATATTCTTTTTGCATTACTTTTAGGAAAGGGTGGCGGCGATTATGTTTTGATCTTTTTAGTCGCCTTCTTGTGTCAGTACGTATATAGCCTAGCTTGAAGCGTAATACTAATTAGATCGCGTGAGAGTCCGTGTTCGACTTGGTTGCTTGCCTACTGATTCGAAATTGGGACGGCAGGACACTGGTTTAAGGTGCGGTACCGGAGATGGTGCATGTTGGCAGGTGGTTGTGAAATAGTTGTGATGGAAGGATTCGCACTTGGAGACTTTGAGCTGAATACCGGTTTACTTGTCCTTTCCTACATTTCTGTTTTGTCAAACGGCATACGAACATTCATTCGGCGCCCAGATGAAGTGAAGTCAAACAAGTTTGATTCAGGGGTAAAAGTGGGTCTGACTGTCTCTCGGGTCCGCTGGACAACAAGCGACCACTCTTCTTTGTTTTCCTTCTAGTCAATAGTCTCAAGGATGGGAGTTTACAATCTCGATGTTCAAGTGAGAGACAATGCCCTTGTTTCATGGCTTTGTCCTAGCTTTATATACAGAATTGGGATAACAACGGACAAAGAGCTCTTTCATCCGAGGGAAGAAAAAATAGCTCTTGTTTATATCAGTTTCAAAGGCTTTTGGCAAGACCTCTAGAGTTAACAATGGTATTGTGAGATTCAAAAGGAGGATAATGTCGTTGTGTGGGGTTGTATATAACCAGACGTGGTGACCTCGTCGTCTTGGACTCACCCTTGCCTAGACACACCACACCAACAACTCCTTGCAGGGTCAAGATCCCATATCAACCTACATAATAAATCCAATCTATGGTATATTGATTGGTAGGTATAGCAAGGTAAGTACTTGAAACGCTCGTCTTGAATCGCTAACGTCCACCCCCCACCCTCTTTTATATAACCAAATACACGAAGCAGAAACACACACCAGACGACAACAACAAAGAAACCCAAAAAAATGTCGCACTCTTTCTTCAGCTCTAGATTCTCACGATCATCAAGGTCAACGCAACCTTTGCAACCCGAAACCGCCGCCGACCTCAAACCCATTCGAGACGACTTCTTCCACGACCCATCGTACTCAACCCACCTCTTCGAAATCCTATCGGTCCTCCAAGCCCTAGCCCTCGAACTCGACACAAAAGACAAGGAACTCTGCCCACGATGCTACAACGAGATCTGCGAGGTCATAATCGAGACATGCAAAGCCTGGCTCGATAACGAGGAAAATATCGATTTCCCACTCAACCCAAGGACAAGAATTAATGAGGTTTTTGGGGTTATAGATGACGAGGAGGTAAGTTCCACTTCTGTTAAATTATTAAAGCTAACTACAGCGCTGGGGTATAACTATGAGCTTCACGAGTCCGGACCGGAATTACTACACACGGCTATGAAAGTCCGGACTGCTACTGAGGGACAATGGTTTAGGGATGCATGTGAACGGTTTATTTCGCATGTTCCTGTTGCGGTTTGGATTGAGAATGGGATGGATGTTGAGAAGGCGTTTCAATACCAGAGGGAGATGAAGGCCAAGTTGTGGTATCTGCTGATAGGAGGTATGTTTTCCATGAAGCATTTGCTTTGGGAGGTTGAGGTAGGTGAGTTTGCGGACAAGACAGCTGAGCTGTTGGATATTATCGCCACTCAAGAGGATGAACGGTTCTGTGGAGATTCACTGTGCTGGCCTTATCCTGCGCTTGACCTTTCTGCTGACAGTAGCGAGTTGTTTGACTTTTTGTTGGGCAAGATGGTCAAGGAGGTTAGAAAGGTTATTTTGGCTGCGCTGGGACGTGCAGCTGTTTTGAGATTGTTGGCCGGAGGGACGAATCAGTTGGTTATTCTGCATACGGTAAGTGGACTGCCCTTTGTGAAAGAAGAGCTGGCCATGTTGAAAGAAGAGACTAGGAATTGGTGGCAGGATGACTGCGCCGATTGGTTCTTTGAGTGGTCGGGCGGATATCTTTTGCGGGAGGACAAGAAGTTGCTTCCTGTGCCGATTGGGGACGAAGATGCTCTTAAGGGGTATGAAGTCCTCAGAATGGCCAAGATTGTTGACTGTGCTCTGACAGAGCTGGGATTGGGAGAGCTGGGCTTGCCCAAGGAAGGGAACGAGGAAGAGACCGGCTCGATGGATGTTGATACGAACGACGTCGAGGAGCCGCCACATCCTTGTGTTGATGGTCCGAGATCATTTCATGGGGATAGGTACTTTGAGTAGATAGATTTCTTAGATAGATCCCTTTCTTTTTTATTTTCTCCTTTCCAGCTCTTGAAGCAGGAATACGTGAGGTATTGTTTGCCGGCATAACGAAATGTCGAGCACGGACAAACTTCCTTCACCACGTACAGTGTACGTACCGGCATGAATGCCAATTCAGATACTTGCAAAGATTTTCTGCAAGTAGACATAATATCAAATTACGATTTTCTTTCTTCATTTGGAACTTGATGTTTAAACTTACGATGTACTCGGTACCGGTCTGTGATTAGTGATGTGCTGTGAATTGTGTGATTGTGATATCAATCGTGATTGGCTGTACGTTTTTCAAGACTGCAGGTTGTTTGTCTTGTCGTCTCTCTTCTAATTTTGGGGCAAAAGAATTGCTGTGATGTTTGCTTTGACCTGTCACCTGTCAGCCATGTCATGTCGAGCAGAACGGCCTACCAGACTCCCGGGACAGATGATGGCAGGCAAGCGCAAGATCCAAGCCTCTCCTTCCCCAAGGCAGCCCGATTCGACGGCATACCCACGGAAAACCAGCATCAGACAAATCTTGGTTGCAGTAGAAGGAAGTCGCGACAGTCGGTGTGCTTCTCTGCTGCTTGCTCGCTCCTTCCAGGTCTCCTCCAATCACACTAGACACTAAATACTTCTCAACCCAATTGAGACGCAGAGATCTCCAATCCCACGATAATGGAAATGTCTGCCTGCCCCGAGCCCAGACGCGGCAGGCACCCAAGGATCGAGAGGATCTCCTGCAATGATGTTCACGGCCCGGGCGCTCTTTCCCCTTCCCCGGCTCCAAATTTTATCAGCTGATTGCGGATTAATAGAGATAACCTCAAGATGCTGACTGAGGACCCCTCCAACGTTGCACAACCTCAACCTAGAACCAACCTAACCAACCCGGTTAATCTTTCGAGAAAGATGGGTCGGTGCCTGAACCTGGAATGCCACCATCATGAAATTTGATTCATTTTCGCATCATCACCCTCGACCACACAACATCATCAGCACCACCTACAGTCTGACCTACACATAACGATGGGCACGGTGGCAGGATTTTCCATCGTTAAGCCCAGGTTATCGTTACTGTCAGGGGGGCGCACAGACCATTTTAGCCCAAAATAGCTAAGTTTACAACCTCAATACAAAAATACAGGCATTTTACCACTATAATACACGTAATACACCCCTAAATACCGGTAATTTCAGTCCTAACTATAACGATATATATATATTACTCAGCGATATTCCTAACGATCATCTCAATACCCAGGTTCAGGGGTAGTTTACATACAAATAACGATGGTTTCTAGCATATTGATCGCTAAACGGGGGTTATCGTTGTGTCTCGTATCGTTATGTGTAGGTCAGACTGTATCTACAAATTGAGGCCGTCTAACCGTACGTGTGCCACCGTCTTCCCACACGTGAACCCCAACAATTCTCCAACAAAAAACGTACCCCAAAGGCGCCCACCTACAAAAACCCCAATTTCTGTATGGCAAAATCAGTCTTGGCATGGGGTCCAACCCACACCAGCCACATACGGTTTTTTTCACTGATCAATACGGCGCATGCCAAAGTCATGAATTTCAATCAGTCAATTCGTTGAATTCGATCAAAAACGCTGAATTCGCTCAAATCGATCAAAAACGACGAATTCGCTGAATCGCTCAAAAACGCAATAAAACGATCAATCAACTGAATTGACCGGGCTGACTTTGTATGGAATACAGGGTGCAGGAGAAAGAACTGTATTGAGTACGGAAGAATACTGAGTGTGGGGGGAAAATGTGGCTTGTTTTGTCAAAATGTTTATTGCATTGCAAAGACCGGTTTTAGCGTACAAAAAATCGATTTTTTGATGCGGGGTGACATTGGGGTACAGCGCGGATGACTCTTTTTTGTTGGGGTTCACGTGTGGGAAGACGGTGGCACACGTACGGTTAGACGGCCTCTACAAATTTAGGTGACCCATAAATCAGCCCTATCGACTTTCCTCACCGTATTTTCACAACTGTGCCTTGTTCTTGTAGGATCTTTTGCTCTTTGCCTGTCTTTTTTCTTACCTCGTCCTGCAAAAAACCCTCACCAAGTCCACGTCTTGATGCACATCCCACGTCCAAGTCATCATCCACATCACCAAAATCTTGGCCAGAATCGTGTCTCTGCCCGCCCGGGAAAGCGGTGACTGAACATGCCAGACAGATACCGTAGAGCATGTGGGATGTCAGCCCGCAAACTCCAAATCGTGGTCCGGATGTGTTCCTATTGGTTAAAACACCCCTTGCGGCTTGCTTGCCGATCGCGCCGGTACCTCCCCTGCTCCCCCCAGCTCCCATGTCCTCCTGAGAGAGGCTTGAGGGCGCAGCAAGTTCACCGAGGAACTGGTTGACCAGTCTGGGACCCACTCCACTGACTTACATGCAGCAACTCGCATTCAGCAACACCCAGGCGCCAAACTCATCTAGACAACCAGAAAGACTCCCAACCAGCCGTCCCCCTCCACCGAGAGGAAACGTTTCCCTTCTCGGCCCTCGCTGAGTCTCGCACTCCCTGTATTCGGCGCCGGGGCGTTCCTGGTTACACCCGAAAGCTTCAAGGCTGAATCAACCCGAGCATGATCAAGTGCATTTCCAAACCTCCCACGACCAACAGGTCCAAGGGAGAGAGGGCGCGGAGCAGGAGGAAATGTGGTGGAACACACTCCGGAATACTTCCCCGGCATACAGAATGCGAGCTGGCTTGATGGCTGCAATTTGTCTCTTGAGCCGAATTGTATGCTCCCATCTTCAAGCTCTCCCCGGGTTTGCTGCTCCAACCCGTCGCTCTGGAGACCGCGGGAAGTTATACGATGCTTCCGCTGTCGTGCTCATGTTGCGCTAGCTCTTACCAGACTCGTCGAGCTGCCCTGTCCTGTCAAGCTCCTTGCATCTTCCATCTACCCGGGACGAATACAGCTCTAGCTGTCACTTATCACTTGGCTTGCCTGCTCAATGTGAAACCCTGCTAGGGCGTCAGCGCGTCACCGATTCCTCACAGGGCAGACAACCACTGTCCACGTGCGCCACTGGGAACGACAGCGCGCCACACTCTTTTCCTCGGGTCGTGGACCCAGTTGCTCCGGCGTCTGCCTCTGCCTCCCCAGTCAACTCCAGAAGCAGCTATCGTGGGCCCTCTGCCCTCTGCCATCTCCACTGCTCTTTACCGCTCTCCTCCCCGGCCACTCCAACCTGCCCACGTCTTGCCAGGTCCGCACGATCTCGTCACCGTTCCATCTGATTCACCAGACGGGCATGCAACCCTAGAGGGACCAACAACGCAAGAGCCGCAAAATGCGCTTTAACCTTGATTTCTTTTGGCGCCCAAAATGACCTGGCTCTCCAGCTCGAAACCCGTGACTGTGGTTTGACGCACCTCCAAGGCTGCTGCAAGGACCATAATATCAACGCCATTATTTACAGCTTTGACTGGCATTTGTCCTCTGTTGCAGTAATTACTGCGTCGTCGCCTCGTTGCCTCTGTACACTTTACACTCTTTTGTGTTCACCACGACAGACCTAAGCTTGAGAACGAATGTCGACCACCATGGACCGAACCCCAGATTGGGATGCGCATCAGCCGGTCATCGAGGATCTTTATTGGCACGAGGGTAAGGAGCTTCCAGAAGTCATGAGGATTATGGAAGACGCATATGGCTTCGTGGCAACGTACGTCTGTGGTCAAACGCTGCTAGCCCTGTCTTGGTTACTGACATTGTCCTGCAGAAGGAAGCAGTACAAGAAACAACTAAAGGCATGGGGCTACGAGAAGAATATCAAAGCCCATGAAATGATTGTGATGCTCCAGATACAGAAACGACGCTTGGAAGAAGAAGGCAAAGTGACGGAATTTATACGACGCGGGCGCGTGGTACCGGCTGAAAAGCTTGCCCGCTTCAGAAAGCGCTACAAGATCACCGAGCTCGACGAGACGCACATCATTCCCAACGAAAGAGGTCAGTATGTCGTTCCATCGTGATGGAGCGATAAGCTGACTATATTTTCCAAGCAGCTACGACACCTGACGATATTACCTACAGAACCCCTGAGCCGGAGACCTTGGAAAGCCCTTTGTCTGCGACCAGTGACAAGTCGGGCGAGCCTGATGACGATCGGAGCTTGGACGAGGAAGGTGATTCTACCATGTTTCCAGCTCTTGCTTCTGCGCAAGTTCCCGTCTACGGTCACCACAGTCCAACCCTACCACGAGCGGAAGAGGCCTGGCTTAGCATCAACGACCCTTTCAACTATGCTCAGGTTTCTTCCTCCATGAGTGCTGAGTTCTCTGGAATGGCTGGCAAAGTAACTCCAAATACTCCCTCTGGTTTTCATACCAACATAAGAAACGATTACTCGGATCCCCTTTCCCCGTCCACATTTGCCGCCCAGACACAGGACCCAAATTTTGGCCCCATTCCCATCATTACTCATAACCTAGGTCATATGGATACTGCTTGGAATCTGGGGTTTCTGCCGCAGGAAATCCGGCCTTCGGTGTCTGTGTCTCCCCAAGAGCCGTCGAGGCCTCTTGGGGAGCAATATTTCGATTATCCGGTTGGCCCGCCAACGCAACAAAACATGTCTTGGGCTAGCAGTTGTCCACAGACGATTCCAAAATCTCAGGGCAATTCGAGCCGCCAAATCTCGCCGGTGGTTGACCGATCAAGAGACACTCGACAAGGATACTCTCCAGTGCGCCCACTTGAGAATATAAATACTGCCGCATCTGTCTTGAATCATGTCGCCCCGGGCTTCAATCCAACCCTTGGAGCATTGGCGGCGTTTCGGAACTGCTCACCCCTCCACTGTGCAGTCATCCGAGGCGACGTGGACCGAGTTAGAACGCTTCTTGTTCGGGGAGATGACCCGAGCCCCGTGGCATTAGGAGGCATAACCCCTCTCCACCTTGCTGCCTTTCAACGCAGCACTTGTCTCATCAACCTGCTCAGAGAGCATGGAGCGAAACTCGATGCTGTGACGAACTGTGACCAGTCAGTTCTCTTTTTTGCTGTCTGCAACCCAGATCGTCTGAAGTGTGGCGATAAGCCACCTCAAGGCCCCAAGGTCCTTGCCGATCTTCCGGTTCATCGAACAGACGACAACACTGTGGATACAATTAATGCCCTCTTCGACTGCCCTGTGGGATGGATTCGTCTTCTACGAATCGTCGACAAGGCAGACGATGATGGCACAACACCACTTATGGCAGCTGCTGAGGAGGGCTTCATTCGCACGGCCACTCTGCTGCTTCAGCGTGGAGCACGGCCGGAAAAGAAGGACAAGGCCTCTTACACAGCTTTGAGGTACGCCGCAAGACTCAAATGCCCCGAGTTGGCCAGATTGCTCTTGAAGGCGGATACCCGAATTCAGGATCGTGATCTGTCACATATGCTCAAGTTGGTGACGAGAAATCTCCCAACCGCGAGATTTGACACAGACCGACGGGCCTCTTTTGGTCAGGGCTTCCCACATCAGCCTCGTGATTCACATTGCGAGGGATCGGCTGCGGTGCTGGGGGAGATGGCACGGGTCTATCGAGAGATGGATGTGCTCGCAAAGCTTATTAGTCTTGCCGAGCAACAAGAGCTGTCACCCAGGGTGGTAGAATATTTGACCAGTGTATGTCAACTCAACGGGTAGACTCTGCTGACGATCATATGATACAATCTATGGGACGGCACTAATGCATGGTTGAGCTTCCCATTGGAGCATTTCTCGTTTTCTTTTCATGTTCCTGCTGCTTGGTTACTTGCAACAAATGTACACACGCAAGTAGGACGATTTTATGTCTTTTGTTTCCCAAGCCGGAACGGTGGCCACGATTTGCTTTCTTAGATAAACTTCTTGATGTTCCTGCAAAGGAAGCCACTTCAGCCTTCTTTGGGCTTGCTTTTTCTGATACCAACTTGCTTTTCTCTTTACCTTTTGCTTTCAATAATAATTTGCTCTCATATTTCATGTACTTTAGCCGCACATGTTTGTGATGGACAAGAAGAAGGGTACATATGGGCAACCAATGCAAGATGTTTATTTCTACGTCTCTTCTTTGGCTTACGGATCTGCCTACCTACCTATGTGATCGTGACAGTTTTTGTGCCAACTTTGTCTCACGCGGTAAAGAGTCATCGAAGTAAACCTGACCAAGAGGAGACCGGGTTCATCTGCAGGAGATATGAACAGCCAGATTATATTGTCATTCGGGCACTTTGTTGGTCACTTTCTCAGGTGCGAAGGACTCGGAATAGCTTCGTTCTTTCCATGCATTTGACTCTCTCTCCACTGGAAGTGCACTTTTTATGATAGCTGTGGTGCGCCATATGCCCCTCGGGATATGTAAAATATGAACACACGCACAACTTGTGAGATATGCAGTACGGGTCGGTCTGTTTAAACTATGGCACAGGTCACGATTTTCTGAGTTTACGACCACCGATGCCTGACCCACGGGCATGTTAAACTTACCCAGCATACATAGTATTATGCCCAGTATCAGTATTTGGAAACAAGTCTTCACAGTGTCTTTTTCAACTCGGCAAGTAGGTTGTAAAATGAGGTCTGAAATGATATATAATCTCTTTAGACGCATGCAGCTAATCTCTTGATACGCATAAAACTGATCTCTTATCAGTACCCATATCACCAATCTCTTGATGCGTTAAAACGGACAAAGATACGCATTAACCCGAGGAGTTTATTTTTAAGGTATATAGCGATTATTTTCAAGGCTTTTTGGGTTCTTGTATTATGGCGTTGGTATTGTATTTCACACCCGTGTTTCAATCCCTTTACCTGTCAAACAAATTTTCACACGGTGAACATGCAGCTTCAATTTATAGGGAAGAGATGGCCTTGTTTTCTACCAAACGCTATAGAAGAAAATATGGCCAAACTCTTCGTGATCCCTCGAGGATCCAACCAGCTTGTTCATTGCCAGACTACAGATGACCCTTTCGTACAAGAAACACCCACGGATAGCTGTTCTTGACCACTTCGGACATGTTCCTCCAGCCTAGCCCGAGAGATTGAGATCATGTTCAAGTACAGACACTCCGTCTACTGGTATCGGATGTTGAGCTTGGAAGAGCCCAACTGCTTTCCAGACTTCCAGATGCTGAGCTCGGATGATGCACCAGAAGGTTTGACCACGACCTCATATGTGATCTTCTTCAAGGGGACTCCAGTCGCAGCATGAGAGATTGCCTCATATCCCAAGTCGAGATCATCCCAATCGAACGTGATGTGGCACAATTCTCCCATATGAGCCTGGTATGTGGGCGGCGCTACGTCATCCTCGCATTGGTAGAGGCAGAGGGTGATGGGTTCATGAGAGCTCTGTGGAAGAATCCGATAGTAGTTCTTGCGAATCGGGGTGTCAGTGGGAACATGCTCCCCCTTTTGAAAAGTCAGTAATGATGCTTAACCATCGAACGCTGAACGAGGCAAAGGAGAGGATACTACTTACCTTTTTCACATACCAATCCATCTGATTACTGGCCCTGTAATGACCCTCCTCGGAGCACCAGTACTTATCAGATCCACCATGTCTTCTTCTATCAAAACGTTCGTGTGTATTGATGCCAATGTTTGATCGAGAGATGGTCGAAGTGACTGATATCGGCAGAGCATCTCCCTGTGCCGACGACCCATCGAGAAAGCCCTTAATAACTGCTCCCCTGCAGATGGCGGTGCGCCTGCGTACTCCTGGTTAGTAGAGTTTAGTCAATGAAGGTGGTGGATACTTACGGCCTCATTCCTCCCGACTGCAGGATGGTGATGCGAGAGCTTGTGTATCTTTGCTTCAGGTGCTCATATAGGTAGGGACTTCCACCGAGACCGCCCACAAGGATAATTCCCTACTCATAGGTGTTAGCTAGCTCATTTTATTGAGTGGGCGACAGAGAAATAATGACAAGGACATACGGTAACCTTGAGGCCATTCTGGGTTACCTGGGCGATTTGTCCATCAACCAACGCGTCAATGCCACGAAATGACTGCGAAAATGCGCCAGCAATGTTCTCGCTATTCAGAGCAGGTCAGTATTGAGTCTCTGATGGCGAAACATGGGCGCAGATATGGTCTCACCTGGAAAAGTGGATGCGGCCGCTCTTGATGAAGGGCATCCTTGTGGTATCGTCAAGGCTGGATCTGACAAAGGCTTCGGCTGGGACGCTGACAATGTATTCTTTGCCGACATTCCCGGACTTGAACTGGGGTTTGACACCACACTCCCAGTCTCCCTTCATAACCTCGTTGACTCCGGCTTTACTCAGACGATCCCACTTTCGTCCAAGACGTTCTTTGCACAGAGACTCGAATGCCTCGTCAATGAATATGCCACCACACAGACCGCCCGTGCCTTCGACAACCTCCCGCATGGCAATGGGAGCATTTTGTTCGATCTGGTAGCTGATAAGGTCGACGGTTCCGCCTCCCGCATCGCAGACGACGTAGATTTCGCCCTTTTCGGTCTGGCGACCTGGTTCACAAAGTGTCGACAAGGCCGCCACTTCAGGTTCAGGTGCAAAGGACAGTGTTGTCGGCCCAGCAGCACGGAAGTCAAGGATACCAGCCATCTTTGCGGCGTTTCTCATACGGTTCCTCGCGTAGTCCTTCCAAATTGCAGGAACAGTCAAGACGATGTGGAAGGTCATTGCATCGATCACAGAAGCGCCGCGAGCTTTGACGATTGATTCCGTGATGTGTCCCCAGAGGAGGCGCAGATAGTCGGCAACAAGATCCTCGGCTGACTTCTTGTTATCGCGAAGCATTCGACGGCCGCGGATGAGAAACTCGGAAGAGCGTAACTCTCCATCGATGTCTTCATCGTTCAAGAGGAGCAATTTGAACCACCGGACTGGGTCAGTGTCGTGGGGTACTTCGTATCCCCACATGGTTTCGCCGTCCTCGTAGAACAGCTCTGTGGGTGCTTTGCCTTCCTCACGGCCTGTGCCCGGCCACGAGGTGATCAGGTTGATTTGATCACTCATGAGATCAGCAGTTGTTGCCCAGGCAGCGCCCGAAAAGCTAAGAAGATGATTCTTGTGTTAGCATCACCTTCCCACGAATAATCTCAAGAGAAACTTACGTTGTTCCGAAGTCGATTCCAATGACCAGAACATCATCTTCACTACCGTCGGCGGCGGTCTGTTCTAGACGTTTGGCTAGGACATCGGCCTGCCAGCGGTTTCCGCGTTTGTTTTTCTTGCTCATTGTAAAAGACATTCGCTCCGGCGTGTGATAATTGCTGTAGATGGACGAATGCAGGTTGAGAAAGCCGCTCGACAACAAATTCGCAAAGAAGTGAGGGGGGCAATTCCTGGCTGGTGGTTTTGTGGGCTTCTGGACTGGTCCAAGTGTCCTGTGATCTGAAGGGAAGTGACGGCTGAGGAAGGGGTGACGCCGATTTCATCCCAATGATATTCGTCACCTGTCCAGCAAACTGCTCACCGCGTCACGCGTCACGCGTCTCCTGCACTGGCCCGACTTTCCATCAGGTTCTTCTGAAATCCGTTTATAAGTCTTTATCCGCTGCGGGAATTTGCTGTAGCTGAGAGCTGGGGCAAGCCAGGTGATCTGAGGACTTTAATCCCGAGTCCTGCTATTTCCCCCCTCTCAACGACGGGTTTCCAATCCGGCCGAGGACTTTCCACCGTCTTCCAGTTCCTCCGCCCCGTTGGTTTCATCGCCGGTTGACGCGAGGTATCTGCAGTCCTGCATTCGCTTTTCTTCCACTGTCAAGATTTTCTCATCGATCACAGAACTACACAGAGCAAGCATCAGCCCATCTTCCCGACAAAAGAAACGCTTGAACCAGCAGAGCGCCGACAATGAAACGCCCAGCAAACCAACCCGACGACGATGTCGTTATGGGCGACTGTGACGGGGCTCCTCCAGTACCTTCGCTCCCAGGCTTATCCCAAGGCAATACTGGCGAGACAGTTGTTGACGGGCTGCAAATGTCTCCATCTCCCCCCCAAGCGGCGAATACTGGAAAAACCTCGAGGGATCCTCAGGAAGCGGTAACTTACTGGTCAAATGTTAGACTCCATATTCCACCAGGAGGAACCTTGAAGCAGAGTGCTGACATGCCACACGAAACAGGAAGCCGAACAAATGAAGAGCCTCTTGGATGCTGAGCGGGCCAGTACCAAGGCTTTGGAGTGCAAGGCGAAACACTGGGAAACCAAATTTCAAACCTTGAGGCGTGATGCACAGAATCTTCTCGGCGCACAAGAAATAGATCTCGAGACCGAGCGACTCCGCAGAGAGGATGTAGAAAACAAGCTGCGAGAGAAGTCGAGCGAAGCTCAGGAAGTCCAGAAGCGCTGGAAGCAGACTGCGCGCGAGCTGAATACCTTGCGCTCCCAGCAGCAAGGATTCGGCGTTATAACGGACGATTACCTTGTCAACTCCGTCAAGCGCTTGCGCTATAACATCCAAACCTTCGCCATTCAATTTTATGGAGAGAAGGCGCCGATCTTGAAAGATTTCAGAACGAAGGGTTACTTTTCCAAACTATTCCACACGGTCGAGAACCTGGAGAGTGACGTTTTGTCACCAGAGAGACGCGCAACCGCCATTCAAGCCATCATTTGGTGGGTACTGGTCGACAAAGTGTTTGGTCGCTTTCGATGGTTGGGTCAAGCTGCTAGTCTCCATGCACATGACCTTCACAATATTTTGAGACCAAGTAAGTTCCTGTCTATCCATCAATTAGTTCGAATTGCTAACCAGAAATATTTAGACTGGCAACGGGACTATAATCACATCGGGCCTCGGGATGCCGCTGCAGAACGAAAGTTTCAGATATGGAGCGCCTCGACAGCAGCACTCTTGATCGAGCTAGACCATAACCAACAAGGCTCCTCGGACAACATCATTAGTCCACTGAACATCGAGGACACGGACTTGTTGAAGGGCACACTGGCGTTTCTTGCTGAGATTCCCACACCCTGTGATCCTCATGGATTGAAACAGGATCTTTGTCAGATACTCCAAGAAGCGATTGATATTGATAAGGAGATCAGCGGGCAAGTGGCACGCATCGAATGGGATTTCCGCGCAGGCCACACCAATATGAAGTTCGATCCTCAGTACATGGTGGCGGCGAAGGAGTATGGATCAGCGGAAGCCATTGACGATGTGCGCCTGGCCATTGCACCAAGAATGATCAAGCGAGGAAAGTCAAATGGAGATGACTTTGAGACAGAGTATCAACTGGTACCTATGGAGGTTTCTTTGATGTTGGCGTCTGAGAATGGCGGAGGTGATGGAGGTGTTAAAGCCCAAGATGATGACGGTGTTGAAGCCGGAGGTGGTGGAGGTCGCGAAGGTGTTAAGAGAGGATCTTCGGCATGGGTCAGGGAGAAGATACTAGCAAGACTTGGCAAGTAAGTTAGTATATTTACTTGACAAGGCGTGTATGGGTTCTTATGAACTGCTCTCACCGGCCAAGACAGTCTCTCACAGCAAAGACGATGTAAACATTTCGAGCAACGTCTGCACAGCAGCACGGTGCAAGTGGACCCAAAGGTTCCTCGCCCTTTTGCAAGCAGGCAGAGTTGTTGCCGCATCACAATATACTTAGTATTCTTGTAACATCGAACTGTTCCCAATGGAAAACGTGGATGTTCCCTGTCCTGAAAGACTCGTGACCTGCTGGCACTGTGGAAAATAGATGTAGACATAACAGTGTCGGTATTGATCTGGTGGTCTCTGCTTCAAGCAGATATCTGTGGACTTCAGAGTACCGATTTGATTTTTCGCGCAGATGTGTTGCTCCTCCATCCAAAAGGACCAGCATATGAATAGAGATTTGTTCACCAGCTCGGATTATTGCCGATGAACTTCCTCATTTATCACTGCCGAAGATCCAGATTCGATAATCATTGCCTGTGAACTGAGAACGAGGCTCCATGATATATTGCCTCTGGTGAGTAGCCTTGCTGCTGTCTTTCCTTCACCATGATCCAAATGGTCCTTACGAAGGTTATTATGTCGTCGAGAATTTATCTTTCTTTATTAGGCAGCGAGGGGAAACAGCGGCTTTGGGTTTATGATAGACCAGCCCAAAAAATGAAGTCAGAGCATATGATTGTTAAAGATATGTCATGTTGGATACAGATATGTTGTGGTCGTTTTATCCTGATGTTGGATTGGAATGGTAGTCAAGTTAGAGACAGACATGAGGTTACGCACAAGTCACGGGTTGATCTTTCAGGGGCAACTGGAACAATACCATACCATACGATATTAACGGACGGCTGTTGAACGCGCTCGTTCCATGTTTCATTCTGACGGTTATGTCCATTGGATACAGCCTGGAGTGGGGCGACAAAAGTTGTATGTACCAATACGGTATGATACAGTACAATAACACGCTGATTTGAACTGTGGAGAGCCGCAATCCCGCCAGAGCGGTACAGTCCGCGGTAATCCGTATGTACTGTACGACTTGCAACTTTAAACTTCCAGCGACGGGACCTCAAACCAGCACTGAACTTCATCTTTGTACCTCGATCCAAGCTTCCCACATAACATTCAACCTCTCTATTACCAGAAGATTGTTTTCCAATCAATCAAGCGACACTCGACACGTTCTAAACCTTCTAAACCACGACTCAGAACTCCGAACACACGGATCGACGAAACAAGGACAAACCCAACAGCAAACCTCGATACCACGAGAAAGCAAAACAGCACTACACAGACAAGAGGCACGAGCGTAGGACAGATACGCGAAGACGCAAACCCCCAAAGATGTCCCAGAAAGTAACTGCCAAAAACCTACAATACAACTCCTCCCTGCCGCCCTTCCTCGCGCGTCTACGAGGACAAGAAGCTGAATCCCGCGCACACGGCGGTCCAGATCCGATATTAGCCAGTCAACGGCGGATCGGCAAACCGCGCTCTGCGAGCGCCGAGGCGGAAGATGAGCCTCTTGTTGTTGATGAGCGCGGGGAGGTTGTTAATCTTGCTGCTATGAACGAGGATAACGATCACACGCAAGAAAAGGCAGGCGAGGAAGGAGAGGGCGATAAAGCTGACAAGGGGACGGGGGAGGGACCTGCTACCGAAGAGAAGAAAGACGATCTGACGAAGAGCAAAAAGAAGAGGAAATTGGGCAAGGTCATTGGCGGGAGGGACGAGGACGACGAGGACGAGAACGAGAGAAGCGACAAGGCCAAGCTACAAACCGAAACTACGAAAAAAGAGGTAGTAGAAACAGGCACAGGAAAGAAAGAAGGCGGTGCCGGTAACAAGAAGAAAAAGGCAAAGAAGATCAAGCTCAGTTTTGGAGATGACGAGGAGGAGGGTTGAGCTTTCTCTTGACACCCACCTGAGGAGCTGATCGTTTCCTTCCAAAAAGAAAGAGAGAAACGGGAGAGAGAAGAGCGGCGATCTGACAGCTCAACCAGGCAGCGCATATACTGGGAATGAGGCAGGACATTAATGCGGGAACCGAGTGCTGGTCCAGCTCAGCGCTCCCAGAGAACCTCCCATGACAACCTTGTTCGCCAACCTCGAATCCAACTGGTAAGGTAGCGAGGCTAGCTGACCCACACACCACCTGCAACATGGACGCCCTCTCGCCTTACTCATTGTGCGCAACACCCATTCCGTGTCTTTCTGGGTTGGTCTCCGCCTCCCCAAGTCCTACGTGCTACTCGGAGAGGGTGTCTGTCCCAGCCAGGCCCGTCACAATACACCACCCAGGAAACTAGATCACCGAGTCTAGGAATGGCAACAAACGCAATCAGTGGCAAAGTAGAAGTGCGATGGCGGGCAAGGACTAGACCAAGAGAGGAGCGTAATCCGCATAGCCAGAGATCCCAAGCCTGACAGACAGGACACCCAGCTGTGTAGTTACTCGAGCAGCTAATCTTGGATGGCATATTACTCACCTGGGATCGGGCAACGTAGAAGCTTTCGTTAGACCTACGGAGCTTGATACCCATGTCATATGTGTCCTTGTGTGGAGGGAACCGCCGTACCTAGATCAGCTACGGATCGTGACACAGGGACATCTCAGACCCATCTACATAGAGATATGGCACATAGCATAACAAAGAAAAAGTTAAACATTTCTATACACAACCCTCCCTCCACCCTCCTCTCACTTCTAATCCCTGAGATATGTAATCTACAAGTTATCCGCCCCTTTCCAAATGAAGGCAGCAGCCAGCCGTAACAACAACGAAAACCGAAAGGAGGGGACCAAGGGAACCACGCACGCACACAGACACTCACTCGCAGAAATCTAATCATAGTGGTAAACGGAAGCGTAGCGCAGTGTAGTGTGCTCTTCTTTCATGATGCCGCTAACTAACCAACCATCACCCTTTCGTCTCGTCCCATTTTCATCCACGGAAAAGTAATTTAGTGGTATTCGGGCTTGACGAAATCGGCAAAGGTCTTGGGCTCCTCCCAGCCGTGGTGATCGTGGTGGCCGTGGCCATCATCCTCAGGTCCGATGTACTCCATTTTGTAGGCGCTGCCGCACTCGGGGCACCGCTCAACGGGGCGCTCTTGGGAGATCTAATTTGTCGCGAAGCTGTCAGCCTATACCCTTACTTCATCTATTGGAAGATTATTGTAGAGCAGGAGCACGAACCGTGAGCCAGATAACGTTGTGAGAGTCGGCGGGGGAGCCAGTGCATCCGACATACTGCTCAGCACCAGCAGACTTGACCATGATCGGGTTGTCGAGAGTTCCTAGCATCCAGTCAGCTTCATAACCCCCAATTGACTTTCCTGGGACGTGGAATTACCTTTGCGGGAAGCATCAAGCGGCCTCATGTCAAAGATATCAACACCCTCCATCTTTCCGAGAATTTCGAGACGCTCCAGACCAGTGGATTGCTCGAGGTCGGTGGGGACGGTACCAGGAGCGGCACCGGGTCCGAGAAGGTCCTCATAGGTCTTGATCTCTGTATTTCATCAATACGTCAGCCATTGTTTCTCCAGCTCCGCCAGCCGATAAATGGCCCCTCCTCATTCTCTCGATTCAAAGATAAGTTGCCGAGCATTCCCTCCTCTTACGATTTCTGGGTCGATTTTGATAGGTTGTGAGATTGGAGAAGTGTTGAAAGGTGGTGGTTGAGGTCCGGGTTCCACATGGTGTCAGAGCTGGAGGTTGGAGCTCGAAGCTCGAAGCTCAACCAAGCTCCCAATCGAACCCCCTCCAGACACAGAATCGTGACGCAATTGATTTCCTCGGTTTGTCAAAAAGTAGAAATGTTCGGGGGAGTCATACCGCTGAGGGGCTTGATGCCGGCGGGAGTAGGAGCCTTGTTCTCGGAGCCTGTAATAAACGCGCGCAAAGTCAGTACCTGATGTTCAATTCAATCAATTGAATCCCCCATCGTCATTCCAAAATTCTCCCGGACCTGCCCGTCCTTATTACTTCCTCCAAAAGTGTCCTCCTCTTTGCCATTGCCCAATTACCTCCATTCCCGGTCTCAAAGGCCCAACCCGATTCGATCCGATCCGACCGAGGGAATGACGACAGGCAACAGAAAAAACTTACGGCGCACAACGGTGGTTGCGATGCTGCGACGGAGCACAGGGGCGACGGCCGCTCGGCGAGCGACAGCCACGGCGGTACGCTGCAAAAACATTTTCGAGAGGGTGTTGTTGGTTGGTTGTCGGATTGACTGGGAGTGGAGGGGAGAGGTTCTGTCAGAGGTTCGTGATTTTGTTTTCCAGCAGAGCAGAGGGAAATGGCCTGATTCAATTAGCACGCATTGGCTGGCACAGAGCAGCAAGCACAGGCCAAGTTTCCAAGCTCCGGAGCAAGTTTGTATGGCCCCACTTCAGTGAGCAATGCTGAGGTCGTTTCCTGATTCGGATTAGCAGGAGCGACATGTGACTTGGCACGTGATTATTCGAGGGATGATCTCATCCTTCCCGGGCTTCTCTTTGCCCTTCAGTGAAAAACAGAAATGCGAGAGAAACCCGAGTATCATCTTAAGTGATGGTTTCACAGTTTCTGTTGGCTGAAGAAAATCCGGGAAGGAAGAATGTGCTTGTCGGCCCGGGCCGGTGTGCGCCCTCCGGGTGTCCGGGACAACAGCCACCCGTCTTTCATAAAAGGTAAGTGGCTCTGATCTATGCGTGATCTATAACTACGAGTATGAGTCTATCTAATTATCTACGCTATTTACAGTATGCAGCATCTTATAAATCCAACTGTAGGAGAGAGGCTGGACATCTTCTCTCCCAACCCATGCAAGCTCATAACTTGACCTTCTCCGAGGCTTCATTCGACCGAACCACACCATCCTGATACTCAGTTGCAACATGCACTCCCTTGGGACTCCAAATCTTATTCACCACGATCCCACGTCCCCTCGCAGTTCTCGGAAACGAATATTCCATAACCCACCATTCATTCCCCAAATCCCTGCCCTCTCCAGTCCCATACTCCATAACTGCCTCATTGACATTCTCGTGTACCACAAAGGTATTGCTGATCGTGGCCGCCTTCCCGAATTTATGTCCCAGTCCATTATGATTCCCCACCATCAGCAGCCCGTTCCTATCCGCCGCAAACGCATGTACCAGTATCGAATCATTCCCGTCTGCCGGGGAAGGCAAGGGCTTGACAAGCCTGTAGAGCGAAATCTCGCGTCGTTCATGGGGTGGTTTGTCCTTGTTATAGGCCGACATGTCGACTTTCTTGACGTCCACCATCGGAAACAGACCCACTATTGATTTGTTCTCGTGTGCAAAGTACTCTACGATGGCCTCGATGTCGGTAATTGGTGACGGGGCCCATTCCGACGGGCGCCGAGAAGAGAGGATGTCGGCGAAACGGACTTGGGGAGGAGCTTCTTGGGAGTTGACGCCTGAGCTGTGGGCCTCTGCGAGCTTGAAGGAGACGATTCCTGTAAATGAAGGTGGTTCAAGCGGTAAGGAACCGTCGGCTAGAGGGAAATAATCTGCCTTGGGATTCGTGCTGGGCTGAGAGGGTTGGTAGGCCGTCACTGAGAGTGTCGCTAGGCTGCGAAGGGTGGTGAGAACTTGGACGTGGTAGACAAAGGGCCGGTCCGGTTTCGCGGCTAGGGTGAAGTATCCATGGATGGTCTGAATTTGCCTTTGTCAGATGAAAGTCCCAAAACAGAGGCGTAGGCCAATTTATACTTGCATGAATCCCCAACCGCTCATGAGGCTTGGCACCTTTCTGGTCCTCTACACTCCTCCAGACCTTGTAAGCGGCCAATCCGGACTGAGCATATACGTGGCCGCCAAAACCGGACTTGTGCATACCCCAGAGCGGGTGGTCTCTGGGGTAGTCGGTTGTTTGGACATATACCGGACTCGTGCTCATGAACCGGCGGACTGAGCCGCTCGTGGTTCCCACTGAACTCGGCAATGGAGGGAGTTCCACGAGGGTCAGCGCCTCTTGGTAGCTTAACCGGGGATCGTCCCCGGGAGTATCGTTACTGCCGGCCATGTTAGACAGACTGTGCCGGTGATATTCAGTGACCACTCCGTGTTAGCTTGCAAAGGTAGATCTTTGCGAGAGTTGAGAACATGAGCTGAATGGTTTGGTCGGCGAGTTTGTACGACGAAGAGATTGGTGTCACCACTTAACAATTACCATGAATTCAAGAGAGAATAATTCATCTCATCAAACATTTTGAGATGATGTTTGTTAACTCCGGCCGGAGTACGTCAGCCGAAGCTCAACACGTTCGGCATTTCAGTCGATTTCGGGCATCGGCCGCCCTGGAAGCTGAATTCACCGGACGAACCGCATCGTCTGATTGGCCCGTTGGTCAATTGGCCAAACGACCACGAAAGGGGTCGCAATCGCGATTGGGGAGAGAGGGGTGACCTTGCCGAGGTATCTTGTCCATGTGAATGGGGTTTGGATTTAACTTGAATTGGACAAGTGGATGTGGATCTGACAAACGACCAAGGGCAAGTCAGATGCTTGGTCAAGTGATCGCCTCCCTCTAGCCTCGTTCCTTCTCCATCAAGTCCCGATCTGCTTTCATCTCCAATGATTTTACATTATTCACCAACAATACCCGAAACAGGCAGGCACTTCCAAATTCATTGAGATGCAAGCCTGCGCATTCTGCACGACGCGGGGTCGAAAAAACTAAATTACGGAGGAGATGCAGAAAAGCCAAGCTATAATAAGAGCTCTTTGGTATAAGATGTTGCCGGTAACAAACACTCAGCTGTCACTGCATTCTGAAGCGAAACCGAAGTCACTCTCACCTCTGACTGATGATCCCCCAAAAGCCTCGATTGCTTGGGGGGTCACAGGTTAGCCTGAGTGGGGGTCAAGTTCCCTTGTACCTTTGCAAGTTCACAGAACCGTCCGTCCCTGGAATCAGGCAGTTCATCGGTTTGTGAGGCAATCCCATGATGAAGCATTCAGCTCTGGACTCTTTGAGCACATCCATACTCTTAAAAGGTCTTATATGATCCATACCGAGAAACTGAAAGATGATGGGGGGGTGCGGCGCCTAATAAGGTTCCCAAGAATCTGGCGTGTACTGTGCGGACATGGAATTCGGTGCATCCGTACCAGATAAACTTGCCCTGGCCACGGACCTTTCCACCTGCGTCGATTGGAATCGTTTAAGATGGCGGGACTGTCCGTTGTCACTTCACTGACGTTTAATCTGTGGTGGATATAAATCGAACAGATATAGATTTTTGCTTCCTCATCATGGATCGCTCGAGGGCTTGATGGATGGATTCAGTCGACGGTTATTGGACGAACGCCTAGATGAATTATCCTTAATGGTGTGAAGCAAGCAAAGACGTGATGCTCCTTTGCTTGATGAATTCAATTTTGACCCCCACTGTATGCATGTACAGTTACAAAGACTCTGCACAGAAGTATGCAAGTTGGTACGGGCAAGCTGTTTGGTTCGAAAGGCAAAGGGCGCTAGCCTGCTGTGAGATCCAAATTCCCCCGTTCTGATGTCTTCCCCATGGGGCAGGGGAAACGGTTTAGCTGTCAATTTCAAGGGCGCAGCGGAAGGAAGTACATCGCCTTACGTACTTGTGACCGGTGAACACGTCCTGTCCAAGTCTTCAGTCCTCACCGCTGAGCCAGTGAACGACCACCTCGCCGGCCTGGTCATTGTGCGTACAGTCCAAGGAGCTGACATGAACCGATCTACGATCGTAGTCCATCTCCATCAGATCTGTATCACAAACTCATGTCAGTTTACCAGAGATGAATCGTAACATTGGCATTCCCACCTCGGTCAGACCTCGATCTCATTAACACACCCCATTACCAGGGCAGGGCCATGCCGGCCCGTCTGTCTCCTGTGCATATCCATATTATGCCGCAAAGAAACCGCCCGGTTGATGATTCTTCGGATCCTGAAAGTATTGAGGGCCTTCAGCAAGGTCGGTGAGCGGTGTATATACTCTCCACCAACGACAGGTGAGCGCGCTGTACCACGAACCAGAAAACACCAAAATCTGGATTGTAACGACACACATTCACATATAGAATGATACCCCATGACATCTCTCCAAGGCACCGAATGCGGGAAGAGCGGGAGATACCTGCCTTGTCAGGAGAAGGAGTCCCGTCTGCTTGGGCAGCCCTGTCGCCGCCCAAAACTGCTAAACATTTCAACACGCATTGTCAATGTACTTTGTCCCCCACGCAGCACTCGAGTTGAAATTGTGGCTTGCCGCTTGCTTGGTAGCGTCATCTGGGGGAACAGTCCGGTCAAGGTTCTGGCGGCGAAAAGTGTTTGATGACAGCTGCTGCTATGTTGCTTGCTGGCACTCGTTTGGCATGGTTCTTTTTTTGTGTGGGAGGGTACCGTATCTAGGTATCCTAGAACTGACTTGGAAAAACGGCAGACTTGCAGATGGAAGAAGATGGCTAGAAGCGAGAAACCGTTCGTTTGTGGCGTCCAGGCGACCAGGAGGTGCGTGTGAAGGAGAGCTGGGTGGCGAGAGAGCGAAGAAGAGTTGGAAAGACAATGGATACCAGAAGGAGACTGGTGATCCAGGGTTGAGCGATTCTAGGTACTCTTTTGATCTTGGTCGCTGTTGCCTCGTCTTGTGGCTCACGAGTCGTTGCCCTCGGCAGAAGAGTCCAGGCCCCATTTCCCACGCCCCGGACCTGGCTGGACTGCCGGATCGGCATTTTGATGCCGGATGTTGGGGTAACACGGGAAGGCCTGGCCGGCCTCGAATGGCACGGAAGCCGGAGTTGGTCAGCAGACCACACATCATGTTCATCATGAAATGTCGTTCACCTTCTTTAGGATTGCTACTACAGGAAGAGGTCTACCGGAACCGGTAGAAGGCTGCTCAGCTGGGTGATGTTTATGCAGGGTCCAAGACATGATTAATTGATATATCGGGAAAGAAATGAAAGTTCTGAGGTTCAATCGGGACACGTCAAGTTGAAGATGTGATATGGTTTCCAGCCCTGTTGAGGTGCCAATCGTACTAGGTGGTGTGAAGCCAGCGACTCACAGAGCGGTTATCCTCGAATTAGTGGACTGAGATTATAATTCGGAACCTCGAGGCTATTGCTCATTCCGGGTTGGTTTCCACGTGGGCGTTTCCACTGTGACATTGTGTTCATTTCTTCGATTTCCATTACCCGTATTTCTGGTGGTTGTGATGAACGTTAAATTGACAAGATGTGATTATTGTGATATATGGTCCGGGCGTGACAGCTAGGCTGGGCTGACTGGAAATATTTCACTTTCTGAGCTTGGTTGTCGGCTTGTCGCCCTCCCGTTCGTTCCCGCTCAGACCCTGTGACGACGGTCCGGTCCGTTGAAGAACAGACGAGATGGTGGAGAGTTTTGGCAGACAAGGGGAGGAAGGTGGATGTGAACTTCGTTGATGGGTGTGAAGATAACCATGGTACGTAGCTCGTTGACCGCTGAACGATGTTGCTAGCGGTTAATTGTTTTGATGCCATCACCAGACTCCCAAGAGCTCCCTCTGTGATCTTGGATGTCGCGAAACTGACTTCACCGACGACTTGCTGTCCAATGATGAACAAACCATGGTTCTTCATCAACTCCCCTGCTCCCCAGAAAATGTTCAAATTGTGGGGCGCAAGTTACAGGGTTGCTGAGATCAGTTTTTTCAGGGGCTCAGTGCACTAGCGTTTTCCGTAGCGTGGTACGGAATGTGGCATCACAGGGGTTCTCGTTAGCGTACGCCACGGATATTCGCGGGAGGATCGCGCCTAGGGGAGGGCTAAGGAGTTGTCGAACAGGGGCCCGGGGACAGAGAGACTTCCACTCCCAGTCCTTTTGTTGCTTCTTTCCCAGTTCCGCATTTCCTTGGGCCTCAGCCTCAGGCCGGGATGCGGAAACTTCTCGGTTGAAACCGATCTCATGTCTCCGAAAGTCAGAAAAAGAAAGAAAAGGGGAAGCAAAGAAAAACTTCAAGCCTCCCTCCTTCTCTTCTCGGTGATGCTTTTGGATAGCGCGGCTTCAGCAACGAAGACTCTCGAGATCTGTCAAATCCGGCATGGAAGGCACGACACGTGTTGTCTGGTAGGTCTTGCCACCGGTGGGCTCAAAAGATATACGGCTTGAAGAACGGAGAAAGCTATGATGATGATTCAGCGAAACCGGTCTTAAAGAAGTGAGAACTGTTATAACCGTTTTACAATAAATAATTGGACGCCGAGACCTTCGATGCCGATGATTTGCTGGCATCGTTTTGATGGTGGTGCCAAGGTTTCGGGATACAGATTTAAAGTTTTGTCAGTCAATACTCCTTTCAGTTAAATTTGCTTTCTTAAAACTTCAAATAATTTTATTGTTTTCCCAGTTCGGTATTCCGGTTCAATCTCACCCCGAGGTCGACCCGTGTTCAAAAGCACGGAATGAGAAGAGGGACGGGGCATGTTCCGGCATTGCCAAAAAAAGACTGGATGTTGAAACGAGACAGTTACCATCGACCCAGATGACGATGATATCGGGAACCGAGAAATGGCCCGTGCAAAAGCTGCGACTTTCAAGTCAAAGGTCAGATTTCGAGCCCATCTTATGGTGTATGGGTTTCTTGGGCTGCATGAAATAATAAATCGATTTCCATCACGAGGTCGTACTGCTTACGAAGGCCATCTGGTTGTACAGACAGACACCAGAAGTTCGTCACTGCACGCTCCGGCTCAATGGTGCTGTCTGGTCTCTGTGATATCAACCTGGATGGTGAGAATTACTCTCGTTGGCTTCCTCCTCTCCCCAAAGAACATATTCACTCACACAAATTTCCTGTACGGACACCTCCAAAAAGGAAGTTCCTGCAGAATGGAGGACAGGGCAGTGGCTTGATTGGTTCATAATCATATTTGGGGAAAGCAAGCGAGTTTTTCGCGCCGCGTGACCTTTTCCGTCGAATAAGATCGAGGGAGTATTCTCGACGGCTGATTTGGCTTGGCCAAAGGCCGACGACCAACTTTGACCTTCATTCGGCAGGCACACACAAGTCTTCTCCGGAGTGAGTTGAGAGACTGAAAACATTTGACTTGCGAAGGACTTGTCAAGAGTATTTGAGTTGTCTTGTATGCAACACTGCCGTCACCGACGTGGGAGCCCGAGGAACGCCGCCATGCACGGCTGAGGTCTGCATGGCCGTACATACGGAGTACATATGAACGGTCAAGACAATTACAACCATTACAACCATGTCATGACGGCCTTTCTCGGCCTCGACTGTTGTACCTCTGTTACTTGCCGAGTTCCTTGAACAACGGCTCAGGAAAATATCCTTCTCCAAGTCAGCGAACGCGCAATTCCAGCAAGATGGATGAAGGATATTATGGCAAAGCCTAAATGCGCATTCTCCTCAGTGCCCTCGGTACCAGAATCGAGTGCTAAGACAAGGGCTGGATGAATAGCGATTTGTGTTATGCTCGCTAGAGACATTGTAGTACAAAACACATTGACAGAGAAGCTCGCCCCTTTCTTACATGATCTTCCCCGCAGTCTAAATTTGTTTCAATGTTACTTGCATGGGAAGCGAGGAGAGGGGGGCGGTATCGCGGCTCTTTCGAAAGGCACGGTGACTTTGAGAAATGCATGTTCAAATTGTCGGTCAAGCTTGCCAAGCGGAAAATAAGAGTTCAACAAGAACGGAGAAAAAATAATTGCAGTCTCAAGTTCTCCTTGTCGCCTGTCGCACAAAGAGAAGAACCGGTCACTTGTCTCCTTTATTATTACGCTGCTTAGGACGCCAGGGTGTGTGATATTGACAGGGAATATTACATCCCTGGTCTAACTGAGAGCGAGGCCTGGCACTTTAGTCTGGTGGGGAATTTTCCGGGGAAAGAGGAGAGGCCTTGTCAGTTTCTCGCTGCCCACTCCTTGTCCGTCCCAAGATCGAAAAAGGACAGGCGCACGAGACAGGAGGGGGGGCTCTTTCCTTCTCACAGCCTAGCGCAGTCCACTGGTCCAGTGCAGGGATCTGGCTCTTTCCTTCATTCACCTGGGGGCACACGAGACGCAAGCACTGGCAAGCACTCTCATCAGACGCACCTTCCCAGTTGCCAGTTCGTGGCTCTGGGGAAGTGACCCTCCAGAAGTCCAGGGCCTTGTGCTGCGGCTTTAGTGCTCCGTCCTCCGTACCGTGCACTCAATTCTTTGCTCCTGCTTGCTGCACTGGCGCACTGCAGAGTTCAAAAATGAATTTCGACTTTCGATTACGCCATCAAAACTCGACGACTGGCCACTCTCCTCGCTCCGTGGTGAGGCACCACACATCAAGTCGCCGACCTTGCTGCCCGTCCGAGCCATCCTGCCACTCAACAGTCTCACTCACTGTATTCCGCAGGTGTCTGCTGACAGCGGTAATCCAATCGTGACCGTGGTCCTTCCGGACTGCCGTTGCGCCCTTCTTGGTGCCCGTCTTTTTCCCCATCCCAGACCATCCCCCATCGAGACCTGTCCAGGAGAGAGACCCAGCCAGCCAGACCCAGACAATTTGAAGGATCAAGAGTCTTGTTTGCTTGGCTTCAAGGGCTCGGGGAAAAAAGAAACACGGATCATTGACCTGTAGGGTGATTCGGCACTTGTGTGCCTTATTCCTTGACCATTTTCTCCGGGAACTGAGAGCGTCAAACAACATAGGGACAATTTTTGACAATACGAGCAACGACTTGGACCAACTCCCGGCATGCCCACAGTCGCAAAATGATTTCTGATCACCGGTCTCAACATCAGCAGTTTTCTGCGTGATTATCCACCCGTTTCCCTCTCAAGGCTTCGTCCTGACTGGTCCGGCCTCGATCGTTAGTGGAGGGAAAGTCATCACGCTTGCCTCTCAACGGCCAACCCAAGTTGTACCTACAACTCGGTGCACGCACACCTCCTTCCAGCTTCTCCGCCTCTCCAGAGCGTCCAGCCAGTCAGCGCAGACGTCCTTCCCCGACTTTGACCAGTGCCACCTCCATCCCCAGCTTTTTCTCGACCACAGGCACCCATGTCGTGCAACCTTGGGTCTGGCTAGGTAGTGTAGCCTCTCCTTTGCTGCCCTTGTCACAGCCTAGCCCGCTCCGGTACGCCTGGCTTACAGTACAACCTGGCTTGCTCCCTTGTCCAGTCTGGTGGTTGCACTAGTCTTTATTGATCGTTGCGACCTCACGAGGACGCGCTCTCCAAGGGCCCAAGATCTCCATCTTCTCCACCCGACACCGCCAGCCTGGGTGTGTCAGCACTGTGCTGTAGTCTACGTTTCCACCCACCCCTCCCCGGCTGTCTCTCCCGCCTCGAATAAATAGATCCCTCGTGCCTCCTGCAGCACCACCACTTGGTCCCCTACCTACTCGGCCTTCTTTCGTCTCTTCTCCCATCCCGCCTGTCTGGGTCCGTGGAGACATCCCACCCTCTTAAAGCAGACACAACCGGTCTGGGAAGACGGTCGATCCCTACTTTCTCCTTCTGGATATCTTGTGAACTCGGGGTCGTCTTGTACGCTTGTCTAACGCCTGAGCTCGTACTTCTCCATCACCCGAACCGACGACCCCGAGCAGGTGTGGCCTGGAGTTCCATTTCACCATCCGCAGGCTCGTATTCTATTCCCGGCTCGGTTGTCGTTGGCGAAGGTTTATTTTCCGGCAGGCTTGTATCAACCAAGGTGGAAAGCAGGATTGGCCAACTCAAGACCCCATCAGGACTCGCAAACCAACGATGCGCCGTTAGTGACGACACCAGCTGCTCAGAAGCAAACGAGGTTACCGGCAGGTGAGACTCACCTCTGGTTAGGAGTGCTAGGATTGGATATCTGCTGCAATGGGGCTTCAGGTGGAATCCCTCGGCCAGAGCTCGTTTGAACAGTACGGGCCATGGCACTTTCACGATATTCGATTCAAACGGGACGAACCCGTGAGCCTTGACACAGCACTATTACAAGTATCGTCGATAGCAGGATTGAACGACCGACTATCTGAACTGTCAAAGTCCGGAAAGGAGCAGTTGCAGGGAGCATTGAAGGGCGTAGGGCCGAATTCTCCGATACTGCCACCAGTGAAGTCCATGTCAGCGTCGTCTTCCAGCCTCGACTCAAAGTTGTCGACGCCGGTACCATCCTCGATTCTTTTGACTCCCACCACGCCCCCGGTACCCAAGATAGCATGTGCCGAGCCTACCGGAACGGAAGCAACGGTTTTGGCATATCCTGTGAGAGAAGCATCACCAGCACCTAGGCCATCACTCAAACGTCGTCGCCCTGACACGGATGTCGACGGACCAGGCACATCCACATTGAGCGTCAAGAAGCGGCGCCTTCTGCGGCATCTCATCACCTCACGCCTTTCAGAACCCTTCTCACTTCCAGCCACCCACATCCTCAATCGGGAATCCGTTGCATCGGGAGACAGGCGTTTTCTTAAGCTCGCTACAATTCTGGCAGCAAGGAGGATGATTTACCCCGGAACACAGAATCTCCAGTCTCATCCTAGCCCATCGTCGTTCCTAAGACGTCAAGCAGTGATCAACCGATTTCGTTTACGACATCAAATACAAGTACAATCAGTGCCGCGAGTCGATAGCGAGGCAGATGAATTATCCCGGGGTTCTACATTACGGCAAATATTTACGGCTCCCAGTCAACTAGGTCCCAACCCGGCTTATGGTCCTCCACCAGCACCACCGACCCCGATGCCGCGCAATCCAGGAGGTCAGACAATCTTGGAACGAGCGGGAATTGCCGTTCAGCCAGCGCCCCCCGAGTCATCGTCTGCCCGGCGTCCACTACCAAGCCCACGGCTCAAACCGATACTGTCACCAGAACTTCGCACGTCCAAACCAGCAATCGAACTTGTTGACCTGGACGATCTGGACGACGAGGATACGGCATTTCCGTCTTCGGAGCACGAGAGTCGCTACGAGGACGATCCGGACGATGCAGGTGTCTATACCGACTTTTCCCTCATTTTTGGGGGTGGTAGTGAAGGTGACCTGTCTGACGAGGACAATTTTGAAGATGTCATGGACGATCTGGATGGTATTCCTTGGAACGCAAGGTGTTGAACCTTGGAAAACGTTTTCCTACTTTGCATAGTACTTGCCCATTCTGTTCCTCGAGACGATACTCCTCTGAGTCCTCTCTGGCTTTTTGGAAATACCAAAATTCTAATTCATCATCCGGTGGCGGCATCACATCCATGTGGACTCGGATCTGGTAAAAATAGCATCTGGCAACTATACTTTTTCTTTTCGGTAATTTTTCTGTTTGGTCTCGGATTGGCAACAAACAACATTGGGCGGCTTATCACATTTTATGCAAAAATATTCACTTGCAGTTTTCTGGGTGTGGCATTCTGTCATTTGGTGATACCTACCTCATCTACTAAGCGGGGAAGGGCTGTTTTTGGCGGAGGCGTTAGGTGAACTTGTTTCTGCCTTACTTTCCATTTTGGGGACACTGAACCAAAAGTCGGGGTGGGAGGTGCTCTTGATCTGTCTAATTCTCCTGAGAGAGGAAGTTGACGGGCTTCGTGGCGAAACCCATTTTTCTGGTGTCTGTCTGCATGATCATTTTGCATCCAGTGGGAGCTCGGATTGGCGGACAACAAAAACATAAAAATTGGCGTGGTAGTGAGGGAGGGGAAGATGACAAAAGAAGAATCTGACGATTCAAGATGCTGGGTTTTTGGGAGGCGAGGGTTCGAGATAATTCATGTTACGTAGTCAGCAGTGATCATCTTCACCTATTGTATATATCGATGACACGGCGTATGACTACTAGCAGCATAGCAGAAGAGAATTGACACTGGCAGTGTATATGACAGACATCCACCCTGAGTTGGATTCTCTTGCAGTTTTCCGTTCCCAGAATGGGGACTTGGTCTGCCTAGCTCCAACTGATGGAATTGTTCTAGAAGGTTTCTGACAAAAGAAGGAATGTGGTGCTGGGCGACGGTGAATTGCCTTGCTCATCTGGGCGAGAAAGCGGATGGTGGTCGCTGGTGAGGAAGGCAACCCCGCTCGGAGCCGGCCGAGGCTCTGGACTTTTCGGACCTCGCATATTACCATGTGCCCCTAATCCCCGGCTGTCAAAGTTGGTTGTTTGGTGAGTACCACAGTTGATCATCGCAAACCAAACCTACATTACCTACAAATGGAAAATGGATGCGGTATGGGTGTTTACTCTGCTAGATAGTGTTGTACATACAGTACATATGAGATGGTGATGGTGACGGTGATGCGTTTCGCTCACTCTCCATCCCCTCAGGAGGCGAGTTCTGCAGTTCACGAATAGTGTGTAGACTGATCATGTCTTGCCATCCTCATATCATTGGGGGAAATCCTTTTTCACATTCCCATAGCATAAGGACAGAGGATTCGCCGTGACGAGATGGATGAGAGGGAGTTTTCAGCTACGTACTGGTGTAATGTCAGTAATAGAAAAAGCCCGCAGCACGTCACCATGGCTCATGTTGAGAAGGCTGTTCTCTTTGCAGCCTCCTTGTCTCCCTTCAGGGATTAAATCTGGGGTCCCCGGATTCGGTTCGGACCCAGGATCCAAATTGTCGGGATGGGGGCTTGCATACAATGTGCATTGTTCGATTCCATGTCAGTTTTCGATGGAAAAGGAACAAGGGGACTGATAAGGATGTATCACTGCAGTCCGTAGGTACAGTGTAAGTGATAAGGAATTAGCGATAGGAAACGCGGGTTTGATAAGAGATGTGGCTGAGGCCCTGTACATACATACCTGTGCTTGACTTGACTTAGCCTTTCGAATAGAGTTATATCATTTTGTCGTGAGTTTGAGATAGTTTGACTACTTTACCATGTATATTCTCAAGCTTGGTTCGGCAGACTGTTTTGATATCAGTACATGGTCGCGCAACCGGCCCTCGAGACCGGGAACATCCAGAACTCATCGTAGGGGTCTTTTCAGGCCGTACAATACAAGAATTCTCGCCTCAAAGATATGCTTTGCTTCTTACTCATGTATCATTAGCAATACGCAACATGAAGGAAGGCAGGATATAAGGAGGTTCTGCCGATTTTGGTCAATAACGGGGGTTCATTGCCTTATGTAATCACTCCCTGGGAATGGTCCGTGCAATCCCGACCTCCCGTCACTGCCGTCAGTCGCTGCTTTCGTCATGTGCGTTTTAGCGTGGTGTCAGTCGTGTTGTCAGTGGGCTGAGAGGCCACCGGTCAGCTCCACCTTTTCATCATCAGCCTCTTTCCCGAACACCTGCCAGAACTTCCCGTCCAGCACCATCACGAAACAGCAAGTCCTGTTGAGAATACCTTCCAGCTACCTCGCCCAGGGTAGCCGAGAATGTCCCAATAACCCATCAGTCTGGGCAACACAACCGTTCTTCCTTCTTTTTCTCACATTTAGTTTTTCTTGGACATCACACTCTTTTACCATTTTCGAGTTTCACAACCCACCGGTCTCAATCTTTGGTGTCTGATTAAGCCGACACAAGTCTGTACTTCCGAGGCCTCCGTCCATCGCGAATCAGTCTTGGAGACTTATACTCGCATAACCATCATCGACGACAACTCGCATCCGCTTTTTATAATCCAAACCAAGGCGCGAACCATCTCCGACAAATTCGATCGACATTTTCAATCACCCTACCCGACGCTGACAGAAAAACGTGTGCCGCTTTTTGGTGGGCATTTGCTGCAATCAGCGGCACATTATTTTTTGTCAGTGTTCTGCCTACCTAACGCAGCCGAAACCGCAGCCACCATCAACATGGCCTACCTCCTTTACTCCCTCGTTTTCCTGACAATAGTATCAGGCACAATCCTCTACCTCCTCCGCGCGCGGTGGCTTCCCCAGTTCCAAGAAACCGTCGCCCAGCTACAAGACCGCTTCCCCCAAGCAGGCGTTCTCTACTCGCGACTACCCGGCTCAAATACATTTGCAGGCGACATGGAAGCGGGCTTATCCTCCTCGACTTTCGACTTGTCAGGAAATATCGATGGCAACGACTCGAGAGGTGGTCTCGACGACGCCGCGAAGCGAGAAATCCTCAAAATCATGAAGCGGCGCCGTGTCCAGTTTGACGAGGCGAGGAGGATGTACATGGAGCAGAGGTTCTCGGCCAACGGAATCGGGGCCGACGGGAGGCCAAAGGATCCCAAGTTTGTTAGTTTTTCCTAGAACGTTGGGCTGGACGAGACCGCGATGCGTTGGATGCTGGAAGTCGTGAAGCAAGGAGATGTCCAGCCTGTTGAGGCGAGGAAGATGTACAGGAAGAACGGGAGGCATCTGGATAACAAGCTTGTTCACGAGGAGCTTCGGGCGAGACTTCGACTTTTCCGCCGGCACGTCGCCCTTGTGTCTGACGACACCCGTTGATATGGACCTCTAGATGATACCCTGAACCGCCGACTTCGGCCCAGACGCATTTCGGAGGACATTTTGGAGCTGGTAATCGGTGCATGAAAAGTATGGAAAGCTCAACGAAATGCGTCTGGGTCTCGGTCGCATGGGAGGTAGTTTGGCGGGGAGGTCTTATTTCGAGTTTATCTTGAGTACGGCTTTTAGGTGGTGTTGGGGGTATTTGAGTACGCCGGAATGACGCCGGGCGGCACCACCGGATCAGCACGATTATCGACTACGTCGGCCACATTGCTCATGTCACCACTAGACGTTACCAGCCTTTCGATGCGAACCAAAACCATGAATGTACGCTTTGGTCCTGTGCCCAAACAGCCCAGCGGGTTCCAGACAAGCTCGGTCGGCCCCTCAGCTGCTGGTAAATCCGGACGAAACGAAATACCCCATTATCCGTTCTCAACAGCGTTGTGGCTTCTCACACTTGGTTTTTTTTTCCATCTTATTTCCTTTGTTCAATTGGTATATACACTCTGCTTTCAACTCTTGATATCCGACCCGACACACTCACTCGACCTTTTTTTTCTTTTTCTTTGCTTTTGGCTCTTCGTCTTCCTTTTTGGTCTTTCTCTCCAAATATCTAGTTTCCTGATTTATCATCTTTGCGAGGCGTTTATGGGTTCTTGTTTTTACCATTCCCGTCCCAGGGAAGCGATTCCATGTAACTAGCTCTAGTATTTTGGCAGCGAGGAGGCGGAGAGAGGATCAAGGGGAGTGTAGGATTACCTACATGGGGAAGTGAATAAACGTATTCTCCGATTCTTCTAGGCTGTCCGGTCCGATGATTGATTGTGCGAGTAATCTATTCATCCATTCCTCAACCACCATTCTGATGTGGCCTTTCTCTGCCCCTTCTCATAGCTGTATGTTTACCCTTCAATCCAACCATCCAGATTCATGATTGCTTTTCACCGGGAACAAAATACACTATAGTGTACTAGATGCTCTCTATTGAGGAATAAGGGGAAGGGAAGGGGTATTTAAAATGATGAGATGGACCCAAACAAAATATCAACAAAACGCAAATGCCCACCAATGCTAGCCCCAACTCCCAACTTCCCACGTGTTGCTTTATACGAATCCCCGTTTCCATCCCTTCCGCCATTTCTTACCCACTCATTATATCATGCCACCATACTCGTGACTTCTTTCCGCTTTCCCGTGAATCTAAATCCAAAGATGTCTCTCAACCCTCTAGTCCAAATTTCCCTGGCCCATCTCCGTCTCTTCGTGTGACCTTGAATAGTGACAAGGCAGACAGAACTGGGGATCTCGCCTGCCAATTTTGACTGCGTATCACTCGGAATACTTCCACTTTCTCATCTCCAGCCTTGGTGGATATGCAGCCGTCGACTGGTTCCAATGCCCGGGCGGATTGCCTACATCTTCATGCGACTTCCGAAGACAGCATATGTGATGTATTTGCCCACAGCTGCTTCTAGGTAGACGTAAACTTTCGGCTTTACGCTGCGGCAACCTTCATGTCGGTCCCCGTAGCCTTGGCAACGCCGTTCCCCGAGTACTTGTCAGAAACTGCAATCTTCCTTCCCTGTGCCTCCTCGGTTAGTGCAATGAGCTCCTTGAGCATCAAGTCTCGTGTCTCAGTCGTCAGTCTGTCAACGTCGGCGGCAGTGAGGCCCTTTGTAGGAATGGGATCGAGGACTAGGAATGACGAACACGTCAGTTAGACTGAGAGAGGAGCGAAATGCAGACCATGGTTTTCTTACCCTTGCAAGGTACGGATCCGGACTTGAATAGCAAGCCCTTGATCCACAGGACATGGCTATAGTTGGCGACGACGATGGGCACAATGGGCACCTGAGCCTGGACAGCCAGGTGGAAAGCACCTTTCTTGAAGGGAAGGAGAACGGGATCCTTGGCGTAGCTCCTGGTGCCCTCGGGGAACATGTAAACGCTTTGGCGCTTCTTCTGGATCTCGTTGGAAGCGCCTGCCATGGCGGCCCGAGCATCCTTGCTGTTCTGGCGGTCGATGAAGATGGAGGCGCTCAGGCTCATGAACCAGCCGAGGACGGGTGCCTTTCGCAGCGACGACTTGGCCGTCACACTGCAGTACTTGGGGAAAACACAGCCAAGCATGAGCACGTCAAGCTCGGTCTGGTGGTTGCCAATAAAGACGGCGGGGCGTGTTGACTTGAGGATGCCCTTGGGGTCGACGGTGTGAAAGGTGACGCCGGTCGTGAGGATCATAAGATATTTGAAGCATCGGCCAGTCGCCCATTGCGCGATCTGACTCAGGCCGACCAAGTTCAACAAGATGGAGACGAAGACGCCGAACAAAGAGGCGTACATCATGCAGATGTAGGAGGCCAGGCAGCGGGCCACGAAGGCCGCCTTGGGTATCGCAAGCGACAACATGTAGAAGACGACGATCAGACCCGCGTAACCGGCGTTGAAGTAGAGGACGTAGTCGAGGATGGTGGCCATTATGAGCGAGGGACGGCACGGTGCCAGAAAACGGAGCGATGGGATTCGACTGGGATTCGACTGGGCGTATCCAGCGCGGGGGAGGCAATGGTGAGATGGGTTGAGTTATTCCTAGATTCTAGACTGCATCGACAAATCAGCCCTAATCTTTCATGCGATGTAGAGACTGCAACCGTGTTGGGGGTGGTTTAGGATTCTGGCGATCGGATGACATACAGGTGGCGCCGGAGCGGCGTGACAAGTCTAAAGGAATGTTGAGACAGCAAAGAGAGGATCCAAGGAAGAGGAGAGGTATAAGAGCCAAGTGTGACGACCAACAGGTGATATGTTGGTCAGGTTGGAATATCTACCCCGCTAGCAGTTTGCTCGTTTTATTTCTGTAGACATGTCTCGGGATGTTTTTGTGTCGTCTGAAATGCGCTCAACAGTTACAATACATTGATGGATCGCATCTGGATTATGGAGCTCACAGGGAACTCGGCTTCTCTCACCGACCCCAAGAAAAAAAAGTTGGACGGCAGTGAACGGGGCCGAAAGGAGTGTGTGGGGTTGGGGTCCGTCCCGAATTGCGGGATGAAATGACATCGGTTGGGATGACCACGATTGGCCGCCTGGCCGCCCTCCAATCGATGGCCTGCAAGTCAGGAGCTGACTCCACAGCGACTAGCAGATTCCGAGGTTCCTGCAAATTCGTTGAGGACTTGAGGCTGCAAGCATGACAGCAGCACGCTACGCTACGGCTGGAGACCGACACCTTCACCTGAGAGGTGGGATTCGCGGGGCAAAAGAGGCCGATTATCACTGAAGGCCTACGGTATTTCTTCTTTTTGGTTACAAGAACAATGAAGGTGTATACTCTTCTCAATGACAAGGGCGAATTCTTATATGTTTGGATTTTTTTACTATTCGTTGGTGCAGCTCAAGGTCGATCTTCCATCCCTTCCTTCGTGTGTGGTCTCAACGTTCCATTTTGAAGCATGTGATGGATCGATTGAACTTGCATCTCCGACCGGACGGATAAACACACTCCTTGCCCCTCACCGTCCAAGACTCTTTCATAGCTCACGTGAAATGGACAAATGAGAGACTCGGACAGAGACGCCCATTGTGGCATGGAAACAGGCAAGGTGCGACTGATGACCGTTCATCTTTAGCATCGGATGTAATGGCATTCATCTTTTACGGAGTACCGATTCATCATGACCGGATTACGTGGTAAATTTACCGGCCACTAGCCCAAACTCGGTGCCATACCAGGATGCCGCCTTAGCTGTCAGGCAAGCATCATTAGCGCACCGGGCCCGTTCTAGGCGTTGCACCAAACAACGTTCCCGGTGTTCTCCACTGTATCATTGAGGTACACCTCCTCCGTATCACAACAATCATTGTGAGTCGTCCAACTTGCATCACCCGCATCGAGCCGAATCAGTCAAATCAGTCGAGACGGCGCATCGGTTTTTGCTTCGATCTTGTGCGAACCCTCAGTGCCCCAGTCTCGAAGCATACTGCCAATCGATCGTACAATGGTTGCGGGCAGCGACAGCCCAATTCCCGCGTCGCAGTCCTTAGGTCGATCCTGAACTCGACTTTCCAGCGACGCTCCTCATTGGTCCCCAAGTCGCAGGTCTCATCAGCCGTCCTACCTACAGACGAAAAGCACCAAAACGAGGTTTACTGAGACCAGGTCGCGATCGGCACTGGACAATCTAAAGCTCCCATGGCCGCCTCTCGTCGCGGGCAACCTGCCCTCTCGGTCCATCTTCCTCCACAGCCTCAGTCCACGGCTGTGCTCCCCGACCTTCCTCCCATCTCGGCTCTCTTTCTCATCGATTTCGACGTCAAAGCCGGGTACACTATAGCCTGGAAGAAGGCCGTGCCTGGCCTGGAATTGGAGGGTGTCGTGGAGTACAAGAGTCTGCCGTCCGGTCTGCACAGTGTTACCGAGGACCTGATATACTTTGTTCACGATGATGGGCATGCTGGCTTAAGCGCCTTTGTGAATGCCAGGACCGACGAGGAGGAAACGCGCCATGCACGCATGATTGCTGTTGGTGTTCTGGTTCCCCTTAGCTATGGACGACTTGGCCGCGCATGGCGGCATGCCGAAGCTCTCAAGGAAATGGCCGGGTAAGCAAGCCATCGTACACCCGTCATACCCATCAGCGGCACTCTGGGTTCTAACTCTACCTCGATGCAGTCTGCTAGCCATTGACGGGACCCAGACAGACATCCTCGACCAATACTGGGAAGCGAACGGCGCGCGAGATACATCGGCCCCACAGCCATTGAGGGACACCGTGTTAGACTCGCCGGCAATTAACTTTAGGGAGTCCCGTCCGGGACCCGGGAAGGGGCATAATAGGAATAGGTCTGCATCTGACGGCACAGCCTTGATACCTCCTGGTCATCGACTCTCAGCCTACCACCCGGCTTGGAGCCTCACTTCGCTATTGGACACATTCGGACCCCTGATTTTCCCAATTCATCGGGCTGCATTGCTGCGGAAGCGTATTTTGATCTCTACACATGCGCCCGTACATGAGGCATGCGACTTTGGTATGTCACTCTCTGTTCTTCAAGCTGTTGCCGCAATCTAATCTTCTCAGTCTATGACATCTCTGTTTTGTCAAACATCCCCCAGTCCGTGTTTGATATAGTTGAACCGTCTGCTTCTGTCCAGCGCCTAAGGCCTCTTTTCAACATTGGAGTACATGATATTACGTATTTGTTGGAGCACCAGGCCGCCACCAAAGCCTCGTCCCGCGGCGACACTGATGACGAATCTGCAATTGCCGAAGATGCGGGACCCGGTTGGGTTGCTTGCACCACGGACAGCATTCTCGCTATTAAGGAGGGCTTGTGGGACATGCTTATTACACTCCCACCAAACTACTCGTCCAATGCCAAGGAGCGCGTCTGGCCAACGGTAGAGTGTCCAAAGGGTGTCCCTGTGAAGGCCACTCAACGTGACCTCCGGCGTTTCCGTTCGTTAAGAAAAGGCCTGGAACGAATCGGCCCTGTAGCTGCGCCAGCAGTCCCTCCCCAGCCCTCCTCACAGCCAGAAAATCATAGTCCTCAGTCTGAGGCCACGGAGACATCTTCGCCCCAGACGTCTGCAATACGTCTGTCTCAGCAGTCCCTCCCTCGGCCGGGGACGTCGGGCGAAGATGGCAGTGGTGCTCGTCGTTCTGCTGTTGCAGCCGTCGATGAGGACGCTGATAAGATCATCGAACCCAGCACGTGGGCCGCACTAGCTTATAACGGTTTTATGTGGTGGGCGTCAGCTGGTGAGCAGAGGCGCAGCGACGAAGTTGATGAGTCCACGCACGACATGGGCTTGTTGGCAGACCTTGCGCCTTCACCGATTACCATGCCACAACGAAAATCCAGCTTCAGTCGGTCCGAAGGCGGTCCTCTTTCAGAGTCGATATCTTCACTCACTGCGCGGAGAATTGGCGGGGAAGACGAGCAAGCTCGCATTGAGCTGGCTATTATTGCATATTTTCACAGGCTAACCACGTCAATTTTGAGCGTGCTGGCCAATATTGTCGACAGCTCTGACGATGATGACATGCTTGATGTGGATTTTGAGGCTGCCGCTGCTTCTCTGGGTGGTGCTGATTCGAACACTGAGGATGTTACGGCGCGGTTATTACCAGGAGGAGGAGTTGATATGAGCGGAACTATTCAGGAGGATGAAGACGAGCTATATGCTGGCAGTGGCTGGGTTCGGGTGGACAGTGATGCGCTGGCGCAGATGGGACTCGATGTGTGGAGCCAGTCGGATGCTGATTTCGTGAGGGAAGTCACGGCCAGGTACTTTGGACGGAAGGCATATGTTGAACTGAAGGGTGTCGAGGTTTGCGGGTTGAGGGTCTGCTAGTGGCAGCCTCGAACGCGGTAGGGTCTGGTCTGCTTTTGCTATGTGGTTCTACATTGCACAAGGGTATGGGTGATGTATGTATTAAGGTCTAATCGACGGACTGATTTTCTCAGCGTAGGAAAAGAACGAAACTGGGGCCTTTTTCGCTTGTCATCTTCATTTCAGCTTCGATTTATTCCAAGCTCTTGCTCAGTCAGCCACCCATGAATGTATTGGTTGTCTGGGAACTTAGTCTTGGGACAGCAGTCTTTATTCGAGCTCTAGTGTATATTAAACGTTCAATTTATGCGATAAGACCTTGCTATCTTGTCTTTATCATCAATGGACAAGTCTTGTTTTCGCCACTTCTCACAATCACTCCATTCCCCCTCATCCCCTTTTCCATGTCAATAGCTGAACCCTAACCCTGAAGGTGCCAAGACGGGAACATCCGCCAACTGCCAACGGCCCGATTCGGATCGAATTTGAATGACAACTAAAGTTCATTTGGCTTCTCGTCTCAAAGCCTATCACGTCCATCTCAACTTACACTTGACTGAACCCATTTCGGAATCCGGTGCAGCTGCATTCTCCAGCCCACAAGAAGAACATAAGCAGAGAGAAAAAAAGATGTCATCTTCGACACTCCTCCCATCTTCTCAAAGGTCTCAAAAACCGACTCAAAACAAGAAACAAACCCCAGACAAGCAGCAACAAAAAGCAAAAGTGGGAGGGCAGGATAATACAAACGAGACCGAAAAGGAAAAAGAAGATGAATTCCAAAACCGGCCCCGACAAAAAGCAATCAACTCGCTCGAACCAGCATTACACATACTGGAAAGATTCCACCATCGCAATAAAAACCAGCACCGACGGTCGAAATGGTGGGCTGAGGCGGATATGCTTCGTCGTCAGGTGAAAAAGTTTATTGAGGCTTTGTATGATGGTTTGGAGGAGGAGGAACGCGCCAACAAGATTCTGGCTAGGGCGTCGAAGAATCCTGCTACTGGGATGAAGATGAAGGGCAAAAGTGGGAAAGAGAATGATCTTGGGGATGGGTTGGTCAAGGATAAATTTGGGATATATGAACGGGGGGTTTATTTGAGGGGGTTGCTGGTTCCTAGGGCTTGGCTGTGAGTCTTTTTCCTTTTTTATTCTTTGGTACTTTTCTCTTTGGTTTTTTTCTTGTGCGTTGATCTTTTGAAGCTGCAAGTTTTGATCGTGGTGTCGTGTGAACCAGCTAACTAACGCGGTTGATTGACAGTGCGTTCAGCCAAGTTGTTGCGGACGAACGGTTTGCTCAACTCGGGTTGATGCTACTTGCTACCTTGGCTCAGGTGGACCAGGTCGTTTCCGCCTTTGCCCCTGGGCCTGATGTGGATGAGGAAGATGATGACTTGGATGATTTGGTAGACTCTGCACGAAATCAAGAGATTTCATCGGTCAGGGAGACAGCCGTCATAGAAGATGTCGGGGTTGCCATCTCTCGAGAGGAATTCATCATGACGACCATGTCTGTCAGAACAGGAGGAGCTTCCGCACAGGGTGGTGAAAGGAAGACAAGGGAAAGGACTATAATATCCGTTGAGACTGATGGCGATGTTGACGACGACGGCGAATTTGAGGGCTTTGACGATGACGCTCCGAGTTCAATGTTAGACCCAGTGTCAACATATACGAATGAAAGACCAGCTACCGCTGTCGTGGAGGAGGAAGCCAGCACCATGGAATCCACGAACAAGAAAACGAAAAAGAAACGCCCCAGAAATGAAGAGGAAGAAGAACAATTATCAAGAGAAGAAGGAACAGAGGATGACGACATCGGCAGTATCTTCTCCAGCTTGATACCCACTACCAAGAAAAAGAAAAGGTCTTCAAAGGCAGCAACGGGGGGCTCGGTGGTATCATCATCTAAAACTCTCAAGGCTAGTGTCGAAGAAGAGCCAAGTAAGCTTGACGATGACAGCGGTGACGAGATTGGAAGTATCTTTAGCTCGTTAATACCCAAGACGACGAAGAAGAAATCTTCAACACCAGCGTCAGCCTCAGCATCAACACCCACGACAACGACGACCTCGAAAATAAAGACAAAGAGCAAGGAAAAGGAAAAGGAAAAGAAGAAAAAGAAAAAGAGACAAGATGACGAGTTTGATGATATATTCGGCGGTTTAGTTTAATGGGCTCTGCTTTAATCCTATAGCATAATGCCGATAGAGAGTAGCATCCCACTAACACTCCAGCACCCTACAACTTCGCGGTAGCTTGTCATGTACAAAAAGAACGAGTGAACAAGATATTACAGTAGTAGATGTTTCCTTGCTTCCTGTGCGTTATGCTGTAACTACGGATTCATTTCAAGTACCAGAACCATATCTAAGATGTCCGCAGCTCGTTACTCACCTTGGAATGAGTAAGTATCGTCAGAGCGAAACAAAATTCAAAAGTCTAGTGAAGCAAGCAATACCTGCACTCCCTCGACCAAACGCCTTGCTTGCGAGTTTCGAGGGGAGCAGTCTTGTTTGAACGGGCTACCAACCTGTCAGTTTAATGTGAAATAGTGTAGGAAAGCGGCTTGTAAACGTCAACTTAACGACCCATGAAGATATATTAACATCCATTACCACACGGGTCGATTTGTGATTTCCACAGTACTTTTCAATGCACATAAGGTGTTGAGAAGATTTACGAAACTCGATTGAAGTAGAAACTAAATGAGATAGCTAAACACAAAATCCACCAGTCCGAAATACAATATCCACCGTTCCGAACTGAACTAGACTTGAAACTCATTATCTCTCTGATATTCCGGGGCCAACGCTTGGTTTGTTTTTTTTCTGTCCCTCCGCCTTTTCTTGCACTTGCCCACGGAGAGGAAAGAAGAACAACTAAACACTTCAACATGGATAGCAGGAAAGATAAGGGGAAATTAACGAAAGGAAACTCGGTGAACCCGCTTATCCCGCCCAACCAGCTGCAAACCGCTAGCCGCCAACAGGGCTACCCAGGGTCACCCAGGGCTGGCCGTTGCTTTTGGTCTCCTTTATGGCGTGCGATCCCAGACTTAACTAGATGCAAGCTGCTCAGACTCGATCGACCATCACAACATCAGGTCCGCCTACGCTTGTGTGTAGGTTTAGTGGTAGTATATAACCAAACCACGTCGTCCATGTCTTCTACCTTCACCACTTCGTTCTACTGATGAGGTGGCGGCGGAAGACGGGTATATGACCAGATACGGGCCCTCATATCACCAGAGCCGGTGGCGAAGTATCCTCCATTCGGGCTTATAGAAGGGCTTGGCGCAACTGAAATGACAGAGTTCTTGTGACCCTGTAGCATGAGCTGGGTGCTGCCGGTACGTGGATCCCAGAACTGCACACCGCGATCCTTGGAGCCAGACAGGACCCACTGGGCGTCAGGAGTGAGAGCAACACTTAGGACGAAATCCTAGAAGAAAACTCGGCGTCAGCACTGCAAAATTAGTCGTTAATCAGGGTATTGACTCACTCTATGTCCTTCAAAAGTCTTGATGCAACGCCCACCCTTGGGGGGCGCGTTGTTTAGCCCGCGGGGAGTGGACAGCTCCCACATCTTGATAGTCTTGTCAAGACTGCCACTGACGAGATCGCGCCCATTGGGCGAGAAGGCTACGCTATAGACACTATCCTTGTGCCCGTCTGGACCCTCGAGGCGCTCCAAAAGGAAGCCCCTGATATCCCAAACGCGGACGCTCTTGTCCAGTGAGCCGGCAGCGACATACTTGGTATCAGGAGAGATGGCAACAGTAGTAACGCCGTCTTCGATACTGAGCGTCGAAAGCAACTGAGAAGTCTCGATATCCCAAAGTCTGACGGTCCTGTCACCGCTTCCCGAGGCGATGGTGCGACCATCGCGTGAGAAGTCCAGAGAATAAATGTCTTGTTCGTGCCCGCTGAACGTGTTGCGGATCGTTCTGGTGGCAATGTCCCAGACTCTGATCATCTTGTCCTCGGCACCGGTGGCGAGATATTGACCGTCAGGGCTGAAACACACACTACGGATGTACAGATCCCCCGTCATGTCAATCGAGTCATCCTGGAGAACACAGACCTTCTCGCCAGTCTCGACGTCGTAGATCTGGGCAGACCGATTGCAACCGGTAGCCACGTACTTGCCATCGCTGCTGAAGCGAACGCAGCACACGACGCTCTCATGCTGAAGAGTGTGGACAAGATCAACATCCAGGACCCTGGGGACATTCTGGTTGAAGATGACCCACCAGTCGTCCTTGATCTTTTTGGTATGGTTTGGGAGACGCTCGGGGTCAAGGTCGCTCAGGATATTGGAGTTCGCGGGTGCCTGGGGAGGGGGCGGATGAGGGGCCATCATGCTAGTGTTCCTAGTGTGGTCAGGCGTGGGATGGGTTGGAACATTGGGGGACTGTGTAGGTCCGTTATATGGGATTGGGGTATTTATCTGTGGGGTAGCAGGTCCTCCGGGTGGGGGCCTCCGGATGGCAGACTTACTCCCGGGCCCGGGACTGGCGGTGCCCGGGGGAGGAGGCTGAGAAGGGAAACCGCCCGGCGTGGGCCCTCCCGGGTACTGCTGCTGGAACGGGGGCTGCTGAGACTGGGGTGGGGGAGGAGGCGGAGGAGGCGGACCATGGGGACCCTGAAGTCCCGGGGGCGCAGGGGGCATCTGAGGAAGCTGTTGCTCCTGCTGAGGAGGAGGAGGCGCGAGACCAGCCTGTCCGCCTTGGCCAGCCATGATGGCAGCAAACGCACCGGTTCCTATGCCGATGGAGGGAGGCTGTTGCGCCGGGCCGCCATGCTGAGATGGCGGGTTCATGTTTCCCGGGGGTCCTCCACGAGACTCCAACTGGCGACGAAGAATAGAGATCTCTTCCTCGTACCTGTTTCAACCCGCATGTTAGCATTCCAGCAACTCCCAGTTGCGTCAAGGCCGTCAGCTGGAGGAGCTTGGACTTACTTTGCCTTCAAATCGAGGTGAGTTCGCTCCATCTGATAAACGCGCTCCCTTATGAGCTGCATCTCCTGCGTGTGCGTTTGAACTAAACCACATCACAAAACGTCAGTCTCTTGTGCAACGCTCAGCGGTCTGTCAGGAGTGTGGGCCCACAGCCCCGAATATAAATAAACCAATAAAACCAACAACTTACGCTGATGCTCATAGTCCCCATATGTGCGAGCTTGCGTGTCAAACTCGATCCTGATCTGGTCAAGGAGTTCAGCCAGACGACCGCTCCCGTTATTCCCCGGGGGCGGGCCCGGCATGCCGCGGTGGCCCTGATAAATCGACATCTTGTCTCTTCAGACGAATTGCCGGCCTTCTCTCGCCCTGTTCGTTCTTGCTTTTTCGAGTTGGACAATCGCACAAGGTGGATCTGGCTGCACACGACAAGCGACAGCGATAGAAACTTGGCGCGCGTTCAAACGCGGTCGGGTAGAGTGTCGAGATGAGTTATGACGGTTTGGGCTGGTGGTGATCGTTCGACCGGGGCGCGCGCGCCAAGAGCGTGAAAAAGAATAAAGGATTCAATGAACAAGACAATGGTAATGGAACAAAAATAGTTGGAAACTGAATATGAGCAGTACCGGCGATGCGGTGATCCAGAACGGTGGTGCGCGGTGTTGTCTGGAATGAGAGACGATGCCCTAGTGCAATCGTGTCAAGGAAGGAAGAAGGGGGAAAAGCAGAATGACCGGAGCAGAAATGGAAATGGGCGGGTGTGGATGAGTTCTGTAAACTGTCTGTGCAGCGAGAGCTGGGTAGCGTTGAGTACTGTCCTTGAGTAGTGCAGGGTACGGCACGGTACCACAGCTGCACACCCACTTTGCGAGACCGACCGTGTGCCTCGCCCGGGATGTTTCTTGGTGGGCCTGCGGGCTGGGCGGATCGGGAGGTCACTTTCTCAAGTAAGAAGCGAGAAAAAAAAGAGAAAGAAAAAGGTACATGCGCGAAACGCCACTCAAGCCCATGCACGCTGCCAAGTCACTCAAACTTCTGAGCTCGACATTGCAGGGACAAGGGTGTGGGACAACGTACCGCTGGTGGAGCGGATCCCAAGTGGGTCACCGGCTGTGAAGTACCTGTGGGTCCGCGTCAGGGTTCACTTTGTTTGAGTTGTTCAATTGGCCCAAAAGTCAAGAGAGGTGGCATGGTGGGCTGGAAGGCAACGAGGGGAGCAGGGAAGCTAAAAGCACCTGCACCGAAGCGGGTCCCTGTTTGGGGGCCCGATGACAGTGCTTCTGCACCCATGTCTCTTAGCCGTTCTGGAAACCGCGCAGAAGGTGTATAATCCATCACGGGTCACACGGGGCATCGTGCGCACCAAGGACGGGTCGGTGTCGGCTGGCCACATCATCCAATGTGCCATCGGCCGGCCCCGTCATCATTGGTTGCTTCTTTCCAATTCTGAAGAGATGCACTGTGCAACTCGTGTGAGTATGTACTCATCACTCGTTACGGCTCACCAAGGCAACCTCCTTTTATCTCACCTTTTCCATTTGCCAGCCAACGTATTACCTACCCATCCTGCACGTCTCTTTCTCTTTGCCCCTCCAGAGACGGCGACAGGTCGGCTAGCAAGAAGTCCGCGGGCCAGAGTGTGATTTCTGCCTTTTAAATCGTTATTGTGCTCCTCATCTTGACCCCTGTCCGAGATGCTTTCAATCTGACCACCACACCCACTCGGATCACCAGCCCAACTACGGATATTTGCGGCGATTTGCCCACAGAAGTCGACCGTTTGCTGCCTGTGGTATCGTACGTACTGTTGTCCGATCTTTGCTGCACTTTCGAAACAAACAACCAAGTACGGATACGGACCTCGCCCATTTGTAGCCATATTCGTCTGGCACACGGCGGTCAAGAATCCAAACGAAGCTCGACATTACTCATTTCCTCCCACGTCATCTCATGGATCGGGGCCGTCCTGCAACCTGCTGCATAATGGATTTACAGAGTGATGATATCTAGGCTACGCTCCAATCTACAACGTCCCGCAAACCACTGCGGCAAAGCAGCAATGGTTTCACTCGACCGTACTTCTCAAACGAGCTAGATTCCGGGCCAGAGATAATAATGTCTCAATATAAAGGGGAATTTTTGGCATTTTCTCGTGCCGTACCTAGCGTAAATTATCCGGTTCGTCTCACACCCTCACACAGGTCCATGTTCTTCCCCATGCAGTTCATTTATACAAGATATATGGTACACACCTCCTGGTAGGTAGTACGGATCCGTACATACACTACCATTCTATGCGTGTCTAATAAGTTAGGAACTGCTGCAGGAGGCTCGGAGCTCAATGGCCACACTCCCCGCCCTTGCTCCTCCCCTCCATCTCCATTTTCATTAGCATCCGTTTCTAGCCCTTCAAAACGCTACACCCCCTGGATGTAGTTTTATCAAGGGCATGGGTTACCTGTTTGGGCTCACCTGGGGTAATATTTTGCCTTGCCCCTGGAACTCGACACACAATCGTCCGCCTATCTATCATCAAAACGGAAACGAAGATGCCAAGTCAAAATGTCAGCCATCCAGTACGGTACACCCAACCGAGCCGACTTATGAGAAGGAGAAATAGTTGCACCAAATGTCGGTACCTATGGGACGGCTCGCATATCCGTATACCATCGACCATCCAGGACCAAAGTTGGATGAGAGGTGTTAGACCTTTAAATATAGAGTATGAAGCGGATCCTCAGGAGCATGTCCACACTTTACACGTGTACTGACCTCTGCATGTTGAACTAAGTTTTGGGCAAGATCTAAGCGTCACCGCCATGTACTTCCCCGCGACTCTGATTATGATAAGAAATGGCAGGCCGCAGCCCACAGCCCCCGGAAGCGTCTGGCGGCCCGCTTCAGTCAGTAGTCCCAATGTGGCTTCGTGGGCAGCGAGAAAAGCTCATCATCAAAGTTTCTATCACTTAGAGTTCTCTTTCTCTATTTTGGGTCCATTCTATATGACTGCTAGTCACTCCTCGCTCAACAGACGCCAAAGTAAACAGGTCAAAACGGGGCGGGTCATGTGGACAACAGCTTATACTGCCGGTACCAATCGAGACTGGCGAGCGAGGGGGAGAAAAGATTACAAAAACCCAAATGACGCAAAAAGACAGAAAAGGAGTGAGGCACAGGTGAGAGGCAAATGTGAACTTTATGGATACATTACAACTTTAGTAAGTCAGCCCATTCGATTCGTCGGTTGATTGGGTTTGACTGTCCCACGTTCTTATCAGGGATTGGCTCCCGCTTCCAGAACACTGGACATTCACCCCTCAAGAACGATCGAGTTCCCAAACGAATGGGAAAACAAAACAGATGGTGAAACGAGGGTTGATCAAGGAGGCGAAACAGGCTTGTTTTTCTTGAGGGGTGGTGGGGACGAAGAGAAGTTGCTCTGTCTTGAGCCCCCGAACAACACTAGTTGCGCAGCCGACGGAAGAGAGTGGCCGATCGGTCGGCCACTTTCTCTCGGTTCGTCTCGGGAACCGCTCATTCAGCCTCACCTCCACCCCCGTCACGTTTTCTCTTCCCTTCTCTACCATGTGCCGTTCGGGTCTGTCAAAGTCAAATCCTTTTTTTTCCCGTACGGGAACTCTGCAGTCTGCACACACACAGTGAAGTTTGACATACGGTTATCCCTAGCCTTCGTAAGGATGCAGAGAGGAAGGGCGACTCGAGATAAGCAATTGTGGATCGGACAACCTTTGCATCGTGCAGTCAACGAAAGCATCTCCGCAAATCCTAAGCGGCCATGCCTATCATGGATTCCTCTTTTGCTTATCTGAACCAGCAAGTTCAGACCGGACAAGAATTCGTTGACAGCGTATCTGCCGGGATCAGAACGGCTGCACGTCAATTATTGTCAAGCAGATCAGTCAACCTTTCTCATAAGGTCAGAAACACACCGATGCTACATACGCTACAGACAAGGAAAGTACTGCGGCACTTGGTTGCATGATATATATTAATTATTTTCTTTTTCACGCCAACGAAAACATCAATTCACGGGCCAGAAGCAACGCAATAGGCAACCTACATCCATACCGTCAGCCATCACCTACCTGTCCAATCTTTCTGCACTGCAGCTTCTTGAGTGAGGTACTGTCGGGCTGTACCTCCGCCTGCAGCACCCGGAAGTGTGCAAGTCATGTTCCGTACGGATTATAGGTACAAAGTGACCTGCCTCCTCACTCAATATATCCGTGCCCTGTCATCAACGGATATTCCGTGGATGCGTTTGGGGGCTCAGGCGGCTGCTGTAAAGTACCTTACCGGTACTGTTACAGTATCCGTATCCGCCTACATGTCTCGCGCTACGCCCGCCTTCCTAATTGTCGTGGGTTAGGGGAGATGAGATATTCGTGTCTGATTTGCCAACCAATCAGCGGTGAACGGGAGAGTTCTTGACTGGCCCGCCCGGGTTAAGTGCTGACCTGACGGGGCCACGACTTCATTGGCAAATCACGCCCTCACGCTCGGAATTACCACAACGAGCAGTACGTACCTCCCGAAAACGGCAAAAGAGGGGAGAAAAGCAAGAACCTTTTGGGCGGTTCCCATGGATCGAAATCCAAGGTCGAATCGATTTGTCTCTAATTTCTAGTCAGGTATTCTTTACTGGCCCTCAGTTCCGGAGTCAGGATCACAGAGGAACATCATGCTTGGCTCTTATCTCATCGTCCCATCTAGGCAAGTCCTCCCGGAATTAAAAACAAGAATACGGAACGGTATGGAGGTACGTGTTGCTCGGCTTTTCGATGACCAGAATACTTTCTTGACGTCTGGCCTCTCCCCAGTTATTCCGGTTTAGTTAACATAGCGTTGGTTCTTGAAATAGGCGCCGACCAACAGAGTCGCCTCAACACCCGAATGTCCACCCAAACATGCACGAGGGGAAAGTTCTTCTAATTATAAACAACGCACACCTTAATCTTAGGTAGGGGACGAAAAGAGGATATACTTGGTCGAGCTGCCTAATCCCTTCTCCACATAAGCACCGGCAATGTCGTCGATGATCTGACTTTTGGGGGGCAATGACTGCAGGTTTGGCCGAGTGTCTCGGATCTGGCGCACACTTACCCAACCCATGGGCGGAAAAGGTTGTCAAGATGGACAAAAAAGTTCCACGAGTCTTTCTATGTCGTAATCACCATTTATTTACATTTTCCTAAAGTATGGACCCATGACTGCTGACAAACAGCCGTGAACTTCCCAACGTCCTGTACCGAGTTGGCGGGCAGAGGACAAGTTCCTACACCGGCAATCTTACAAACTCAACCAACCAGTGCCAACAACCCGAAATATCCGTCTTTAATTCCCAAATCAGGTCTGGGTAGCAGCAAAAAAAAATAAGCTGATAGATCCCATCATCCCAAGCCAGCCCTGTTGACTTGACAAACGCGGCAGGCCGCAGGCATCCTTTAGACTTCCGACATAAGAAGAGACGAAGTATCCGTGTACTTCTGTCCTCCCGCTTCCCCCTTCTCCTCATCATTCGTCTCGGACCTCTCCTCTGCATATTCCAAGTCCCTCTCCAGCACCCAGTTGTCCAAAACACAGTGAACCAGCGCCACCGACGCAAAACAGCCAGGAAGGAGGAACCCTACGACCAGAAGGCCCGTGTTATGCATTTCAGGTCGATTAAACCTGATGAAGTGAAGGAGGCAGTATACAAATGGGAATGCGATCACCGTGATACAAAGAAGGAAATAAGCAATGACCACGAAAATCCCGACGTCGAATCGCAAGATGCCGGGCTCGGTGGAAGGCAATACTCGAAGCCAGCGGGGGGTGCGGAAGCTGGCTTGGAGGGAGCGTCTCCAGCGGGCTATTTTGTCGCGGCATTTGCGGTCTGTGAGGAGGGTTACAATTATGCTTAGTATGATCGTTATCCATATGAGGATGTACATCGCTTCGAGCCAGATTGATGACGGATCGGGAGGACCGGATTCAAATTGCTCTTCTTGCACGGATTTCTCCTTGGTTGTTGCCGGGTGAGTGATCTTGGTTGAACTTGTTTGGGAAGTTGATTCCATGTTGGATAGACTTGATTTGGTGGCTTCGGTTTGGGTTGTCATGCGAGTGTTTTGACAAGATTCTTCATGAACAAGTATTGGCAAGTATGAAGATGGAACAGGGAGGTTGCAAAGAAAATGTTTTCATTGCTGAGAGAGAAAAAGCTGGAATCTGGTTGAGGAGAGGACTGGAGATATATAACCTTCAAGCCTCATAAGCTTCAATTCCCGAGGGTATTCCTACTTCCCGCGGCAAATGACAACAGTATCAGACCACATTGCCCCAGCACGTCGACGCCTCTGGCTGCTTATGGCTATGGAAGTGATGAATACACCACATTACCCAGGACACGCAGTAGTTGTACATGGCAGATTCCTTGAAGTGCTTCGTCATAGAATCTTCCTCGTAGCCTCAAGATATCCTTAACGTCAATCAAAGTAAACAAACAAAAGGGGGCCTGAGACGGCGATGGAGGTACTCCACATCTCGCGACAGACTGTGCCACACCCGAATGACAATGCATATGGCTGGGCCAATTTCCATGTTTTATATGCAGCGGTTGCGAGCAAAAAGAAAACAAAAAACCCGCTCATGTACCTGGCAAAGACTAATTTGCCCGAAACTCGTTGTACAAATCTAGTTTACGCCCGTATGTACCTAACCTACGGGTCTTATTTACCCATCACGCCTTCTAGATGAATTTAAGTTATCTTGGTGCGCTTCCGGTCATATAGCTTGCCCGATCTCTCCGCAAGGCTTCGGCCTTCCAGCAAACCGAGCCAACCCTCCACAAAAGTCTCCGCTCTAGACCTGGGAGCAGTTCGGCTTATCCAGAAGCTTAACCGCACTTGCGAAAATTTATCAAGTTACTTGATGACACCTAGAACCCAGTAAAGCGCTCAGAGCGTTACAACTCACTCTGATCCCACCGACTCGTTCAATGAATCATAGAGAATTAGTTCCCTGATGATGGAGGTGATTAAGACCGACAGCCAGCATGGTCGTTTCTTTTCTAACGCTATTTGGACGACATGAAGCCCTACTGAACCCAATCAGATTACGGTATTTCCATTCGCAGCTCCAATAGCTCGGTGCCATGATACTACCCTCCCTTGCAAAGGCTTCTTTGGTCAACTCACACTTCCCTCCGTCATACGTGCAATCACATCATTACTTCATACCCGTACTTTGCCTCTTTTGTGTTATCGAAGAATCCTTCTAGCAAGCGGTCAGACCAAAGCAACGTCCAACTTGCCAAACATCGAATCAACCTCCTTTCTTACAAGGCCAATCGATATCACCTCCCGACTCCTACCTAACCTCATTCAAGCCGCCGAAGCCATGGAATGCGGAAATGGAAATCGGCGACGCACTCATAAGATTTCACCCTCGGAGTCATCCAGATCTTAGTTGTCTCTCAAAGGGAAACAAACAATCGTCAGATGGGGGCGCAAGTTCCAAGATACGCTGCGCATACCAGCATGCTTGCGCATCTTTGCCGATACCGAACCTGGTATGCTGGACAGGAACATTTCAGTTGCGGTCATAATTGTCATTTTGGACTTGGGAGCGAAGTCTTTTCAACATTCCTTCATCATGCCGATATTTTGGAATTTCTCCCCCATTTATTGGCCCGGTTACAGATCCATTTCATCATATGCGCTTATATTCAGCATCCCGATGAGTAAGACGGAACTCGGCTGGCTGTTGTGGATCATGGACGGTGAGGTGGTCGGTGAGTGGCAGTGTGTGCTCCCGAGAAGGCACTTGCGTTGGGCCGTGGTTGCCGTTTCCGGTGGTGGACGACGTGATGAAAGGGCAGCCGCCACCATTTCCCCTCCGGACAGAGCCGGCCCGCAGTACTCGGGGTGTGTCATACGAGTACTAGTCGTCCGATCTCTTGCATCACCGGTCAATCACCAATCCCGTGCTTCGGGGGAACCGGTCACGAGGTACGGACAGCTCACACTGAAATGCTCACCCCAAGACGGGCTATATACAGGTACCTACCTCCCTGATCTCTTTCATGCCTTGCCCAAAGTTCCAACACGCCCCTTGAGAACAAACTCGCAATACGACAGTACTAACAATGTCCAACCTGTCGGTGAAATTGCAAGTTCCCAATGGCAAGGAAATCACCTTGCCGACGGGCTTGTTCATCAACAACGAGTTCGTCAAGGGCAATTCAGAAGAGAAACTGGAGAGCATCGACCCAGCGTAAGCAGCTTCTTTGTCCCTCTCTTTAACTCATCAAGAAACGGTCCCATCTCAGTGGCTGACCATGACACCAGAACCGAGCAGCCAATTTGCTCCGTCGAAATCGCCGCAGCGTCAGATGTCGACGCCGCTGTCCAAGCCGCCCGCGCGGCCTTTAACAACCCACCATGGCGAGACCTACCAGGCGAAGGTCGAAGCAAGCTTCTCCACAAAGCAGCCGACCTCATGGAGCAACACCTAGACGAGCTGTTCGCGATCCAGTCCATGGACGTGGGCAAACCCTATGCCTCGTCTCGACAGATGGAAGGCGCCCATCTAGTGGGAACACTGCGATACTTTGCCGGATGGGCCGACAAGATCCACGGCCAGACCATACCGGTAAACAAAGACAAGTTCGCCTACACGCTCAAACAGCCGGTCGGGGTATGCGCGGCCATCTCGCCCTGGAATTACCCGCTTACCAACTCGGGGTGGAAGCTGGGACCGGCTTTGGCAACCGGGAATTGCATCATCCTCAAGCCATCCGAGTACTCGCCCCTTTCCTCCTTGTATCTCGCTAAGCTGTTCAAAGAAGCCGGATATCCGCCGGGTGTGGTGCAGGTTCTGAACGGATACGGCAAAACAACGGGTGAGATGCTGACCACCCACCTCGGGATCGACAAGATCGCCTTTACGGGCTCAACGGCTACTGGTCGCCGTGTCATCCAAGCTGCGGCGGTCAATATGAAGAAGACGACCATCGAAGCGGGCGGGAAATCGGCATGTATCATCTTCGATGACGCGGATCTGGAGCAAGCGGCCAAGTGGGCTGCCGTGGGCGGGTTTGGCAACGCGGGCCAGATATGCAGTGCCAATTCGCGGATTCTGGTGCAGGAGGGGGCCGAGGAGAAGTTCTTGGCCATCTTTGCAGCCGTTGCCAAGGCGACCAAGGTTGGAAAGCCGTTTGATGCGGATACCACGCAGGGCCCGCAGACGTCCAAGATGCAGTTTGACAAGGTGCTGGGCTACATCGAGGATGCCAAACAATTGGGGGCTAAGCTGGTTACTGGTGGTGGTCCTTTGAGAGAAACTGGCAACAGCAATAAGGGGTACTTTATCCAGCCTACCGTCTTCTCTGGGGTGACGGACGAGTGATATGAAGATCTTCCAGGAGGAGGTGTTTGGTCCCGCGCCGGCGGTCACCACGTTCAAAACGGAGGAGGAAGCATCGGCCTTGGCGAATAACTCGACTTATGGGCTGGCTGCTATGATCTTTACCGAGAACATCAAGGTTGCGCACCGCACGGCAGCGAGACTGCAGGCGGGCATCATCTGGGTTAACGAGAGCAATAACTTTGACTGGAAGCTTCCGTTTGGTGGATTCAAGCAGAGTGGTCTCGGTCGGGAGCTTGGTCAGAGCAGCCTGGAGGCGTACCTTGAGGAGAAGGTGGTTCATGTTAACTGTGGGCTGCAGCTTTGAGTTGAGATTTGTAAGAATGCTTCTTTCGTTTCCCTCGTGCCATGTGGCCTCGGGTCGGCAAGGTAAAGTAAGTCCATCTGTTTGGATTGACAGAGCCAAACAAAGCAAATGTCAGTCAGATTTGAGAACATCAGCACTGTATTGAGTTACTTCACCATGAAACCTTGCCAATCACGTTCCCATATATACATTTTTCGTATTTCCTTTCCGCCATTCCTTTCCCTTCTCCCACCCTTATGATCGTTTCTTCCGGGGATATATACATGCCTGGATAGTAGTACCAGTAGGTTCTTCTCCGCCTTTTCGTTCATCCACATCATCTTCGGGTAAGTGTGCTGCGCTATATACAGACAGAGGGTACTAAAAAAAAAAAAAAGAAAGAAAGAAAACATGCGACGTTCCTATATACAACAAGAGGAATACGACAGAACGGAAAGAAGAAAATAAAGACCCGCTGCGCCAGGTAACGCCGATACGTACGCTCAAACGAATTGATTGACATATACAGAGGGTAAGTTTGAAAGATTGCTCAAAAGACAATAGACAAGAAAACACGATCTTGGAGAGCTGGAGGGAACAAAGTGGCAAGAGACAAGTCGAGCAGGCAAGCACCTAAGCACCTTTGGTATAGCTTAGTTGCCGCCCCTGTTACCACCGTTGCGGGTCCTCTTTCCCTTGTGATGACGGGCTTGGAGACCCTCGAGCTCAGGATCACGGGCAGAGACCTACAGTCCAGGTTAGCCATGCTTATCTCAGGTATCATGATAAGGATGATGGCAGAACATACCTCAGTGTCACGCTTCTGGGCAGGACGAACACGAACACGGGCCAAAGCAGCAGGATTAGGCCTGGCAAGTCCATCATCCGAGCTGAACCCGTCTGACAGACCGCCATCGTCCGAGGTGAGACCGCCGTCGTCGTTGGAGGTGAATCCATTGTCCTCGCTGTCGGTGTTGTTGAGCTGGCGGCGTTGGTTCCTACCGGCGCCATTGCGGGTGCGCTTTCCCTTGTGGTGGCGCTTTTCTACGGCGGCACCCTCGGTGGTGGAGCGGCGGGCAACGCTGTGGTCATCCTCGTCGTCGAAATCCTCGTCGTCATCAACTTGGCGGCGCTGGTTTCTGTTGCGGCCACCACCGGCGCCGGCTCCGTTTCTGGTTCGCTTTCCCTGGTGTGTGTGTTAGAAATGGATTTACACACCAGATAAGTTTGTTGTGGGGAGACATACCTTGTGATGACGCTTCATGATATCAAGCGAACGCCTGGCGACGCCATCGTCAGAGGAGAACCCCTCGTCGTCATCGGAAAGGTCATTGTCCGAGACATCACCGTCCGTGTCAGAATCCTGAGCCTGTCGGCGCTGGTTCCTGTTGCCGCCATTGCGGGTGCGCTTTCCCTTGTGATGTCTCTTTTCGATCTCCTCGACATCACGGGCGTTGTTCCTGTTGCGACCACCACCACCGGCGGCACCGTTCCGAGTCCTCTTTCCCTTGTGGTGTCTCTTCTCAACACTCGCTGCGTCTGCCTCTGTCCCCGGAGCGGGCAGGGCCATGCTAGGGGCAGCAGCTACTAGAGCCAGAGCGGAGCCAACCCGTGCAAAGTGAGCAACCTGGAAGGCCAAGGCCGAGGAGGCGGCCATAGCGCCAATGAGGAACTGAGCAAAAGTAGGGGCGTGCATCTTGAATATTGTCTTGTCTTTTTGCTGAACCGGCAGCTATGAGAAGTGAAAGAAGTGGATATGAAAAGAAGCAAAGGATTGGCAAAAAGGCTACTAGAGCTCGGGGTGTTGAGAATTGAAACGAACGGAAAAGGAAACCGGGAGAAGGGAAGGATGGTGATGTGGGATGGAGAGACAAGCAGAAGGAGGAATCAGAACATTTGAGAAAGAATGAGTTCCTTTATACATCTGATTCATCGCGCCCTTGGTTCCACCAGAGTTCATGCTCTGCTATGTGTATCCATCTGTTGGGCGGGATCGATCTCAGTGAGACGTACAAGTTGAGACGAGACGATGGGTTCCCTCATGGTCTAGGGGGCATCATCCATGTTGTCTCGCAGCCTCGCTAGGTCTGGTCGATGGGTTAGATTGAGAGGCAGGTTACAACGGTGATGGGCTCTGGCGGATATGACGGCAGGGTTTTTCGAAGCTTGTTTGAAGCTTGGTTCCTTTGGTGTCTCTGGTGGGTACCAGGATACTACATTCTAGTGCCTGACTAGGAAGTGGTAGCGATATGCCCGGTGAAGGTCTGAGGAGGACTGCCTCCCCGACAAGTTGAGAAACACGAGATGGGCATGAAGGAATAGACGGCGGCCAAGATTGATCGACCTCGCTTGCTTGTTCAAGCGCACTCGCTGGAGTGATGAGCCCAAAGCTGGCTGTCTCACGAGATGGCCGGTCAAAGAATGTGCGGTGCGGGATGTGGGAGACAACATGTTCGTCTGCTCGCTAGATACCCATGTCAGGTACCTTGGGCTGTTGTCTGAGATGCAAACCAGTCCTCTTTTTGGGCCAAGGTACGGTACACTACAGAGTCATCCTCCTCGTTGGTCGAGGTTTCGTTATTCCGTCCACAATTCCACAGGTCAACCTCAGCAGCGGTTCTTTAGTTGGAGCTCATGTAAGAGAGAGGCGCTTCGCCGCACTTGACATGTCTGAACAGGTGGGATCAGGAGTGGCTTGCTTTGCTTGCTATGGCGAAGAGATCTCTTGATGAAAACCAGGCTCCAAGGGTCTTCCCCAGTCTTGGCGTGCAGCTGAGGCTCGTCCAGTTGCGGATATCGATCCAGACACCTGGAGTCGATCTCGGGCAGCGCGACCAATCAGACTCGGCGAGACGATCAACAAATCCACAATGCTTGGCATTCTGAATCATGGCGTAAAACAGAGAGAAATGCCTCCTTGTTTGAGAATGACATTGGATGGGTGGTTGACAGTTGTTGTCGTTGGAGGTTGGAGGTTGGATTTGGTGGTCGTTCGGTTGCGCTTGCCCTTGTTTTTGGGTGGATTGAGGAAAAAAGGGGCACCAACTGTCGGTTCCACTTGCTGTTGTTGAAGAAACAAGCATTTTCCTTCCCAATTTAGCGGCAGAGTCTCGGCGGCACCACTGATTCACCATCGAGCCTAAACCCCATTCGTGGTATAACATGAAACGACCGGCGTCTTTTCACCATCTCTCTGGGTGCCGATTGCCGAGTGCCAGCCAGCTGAGCCTCTGTTCACAACCTCACGCGAACTTGACTTACGGAGTAGTGATTCCATTACTTCAGACAAGTACTTTTGTTCTTCTTCTAGTTTGGCCGCTCACATGATGCGAATTACATACGGCCAATGTGACAGCTTTTGTCAAACATTCAGCCAAAAATGCCAAGACCCTGGCTTGAGAGCATCCTCGCATCCAAAGAGAAACTCATCGCTTGTCGCAAAGAGTGCATCACGGTGTGTGCATAGGATCGTCTGTGTCTCAGTCTTGGAACGGGCATCATAGGAGAATCATGCAATTCTTTTATGGATCTTGAATTGGAAAGAGCGATGGTACCCTTTCATTGCGCATCTCGAACTGCAAGCCGGCGGCCTTCCAACGCCTTTTCTCTCCTGGCGATATCTGTAACTGATGGGGCCGCTTAGTTTCGAAGACCGCCAGGGTGCTTTTCTGGAACCCCACAAGACTGGGACATGCACACTCTCGAGTCGACATTCCCTCCACCAGTTTTTCCATCTTACTGATTTTCCTTGGCATCTCTGCTCTCCCTCTGATCCTAGGTTGATCACTCATCTTCTCTTCGTGGATTGCCAGTCCACTGGATAAGTGCTATCATTGCCAAGCCAGTGCTTGATTTACGGTGGAGGCAGACTGTGAACTGCTCTCAGTTTCTCTTTCTTCATCACCATCGTCGTCTTCGTCTTCTTTTCTTCACCGTTCCAGAGTAGGACACCTGGAGTGCCGTTTTCTTCGTCTCTTCATTTTGTTCATTTTTTTCAGGGCCGGACCCCTTTAATTGGATTCTTTCTTCTTTCCCCGCTATCGTTCACCATGCCCAAGAAGTACCACCCAGTGTCTCGCGATGAGGAGCACAGCATCGATGGAGGCTTCCCGGAGAAGGGCGTTCTATTACCGCAAAGCGAACATGACCAAGATCAAGACATCCCAACAACACAAAGGAGGACACGCAATGGGCTTCCGAACCACTGGATATGGCTCGTCCATGCCGTCCTGTTATCTTTTTCCATAACCATGTTCGCCATGTCGTTCTGCAGGAAGACTGGGAGCCCCTCTGACCCAAAATTTCTGGAAAATATTGGGACTTATTGTATGTCGAGGCATGTATACCGGTTATGCTGCGGTTCATTTTGCTAACGATTATATGTCTTTTAGCCCCTTTATTTCCAGCCGTAAAGTACGAGAAGCAAAAGTATAGCTTGGCACCCATCATCAAAGACTCTCCTTATGTGGGCTACGGTCCTTCGGTCGACAGGGCTTGGGATTCCGTTGCCAATGACGGTATGTGAGAATATCACTCCCTGAAGTGAACCGTTGACCTAGAAGTTTGTACTGACGTTTCGTTCGTTGGAAACAGTCGCCGATATCATGATCACCGAGGAAGAGCGCCAGAGACTCGGCCTATCAGCCGACTCACTCAAGATCCAAAACCCCAAGACAGGCGAATGGGGTTACCGAGCCGGTGTCGAGGTCTTTCACCAGTTGCACTGCCTCAATCTGCTGAGACAAGTTATTTACAAGAAGGAATACTATGGCCAAAAGGAGCTGGGTGGCGACGTGGGGGATGCTGATAGCGCCGAGGATTTATTCGGACATGTTGGTATGTTGTGCATTATCGACGCCGCCTCTACCCATTTGTTGGTCATGTTTGCTGATTACAAGAAACGACACTTTAGACCACTGCATCGAGGCGCTAAGAGAGAATCTCATGTGCCAGGGTGACGTCTCAGTATTTACCTTTAAGAAGTTCCCCGAACTGGAGGACCAGGGCATCGAGGGCAACTGGCCCGACTTTTCCATCAACCACATGTGCAGGAACTTTGAGGCCATCAAGAAGTGGAACAATGACCATGCTGCCTCGTGGGATTACCATGCTTGATGATGTTCCTGGTTTTCATTGTCCGCTTCTCGTTCACAAACAGAGGGGGGAATGTGCCTTCCAGGCGTGGTTCTTGGCGAATGGATCACACTAGAATCCAAGTGTACACAATCCACGGTTCTCAAGACCCCAAGCTGTATATATCCACTGATTGAACATAAATAACCTGGTTCCCTCTAGCATCAAAACTGACTTGCGGGCCTTGGTCTCTGCATCCTCGGATAGCCAGCCATGGAGCTCCTACACTACACGTAATGTTGAGTTGTAAAAAGAGTGTAGACCAAAATGATGCTGACTGAAAACAACCGTTCCTCCTGTTGGTCAATGTCGAATCCCGGAAACCAATCAGACGACAAATCGGCTGTCACTCCTGTCAGTGAGCTCACAGTGGGGCTAGGAAACCACGCCATTGTGCTTGCATCCGCTAGAAGGCTTCCCGATCCGCGCCTCTGAGCTGCTGCAGCACCGGTGCAAATCCCGGACCCCTGACGAATCGTTGGGTCCAGTCGCCCTCCATCATCGTGCAATCTTGCATCGCGACTGCACCCTCTTTCCACGTATATTGAGAGGGGTAAGCTCCTGTATGGGAGAATGTGTTGAACATTGCAGCTTTTGTTGAATAGTATTGAGTGAGTGGGTGCTCTGTATTCTAGAACGATTGGGTGGTGCAGAAGCCAATTGGACCCCAATAATCCCCATCACTCTGCAGGGAAAGCACCCGGCATGGCGAGTTCTTAGCAATTCTCTGGGTCGAATCCAGTGCTATGATTGGCTGAGCGAGCAGTTCGTCCAAATATCGGTCCGTATTCGTATCAAGACGGATGACCCCCAAATAACCCGTCGAGCTCACCGCATCGATTCCTCATGTAGGAAATGCATTAAATACTTGAAGGATGCTCTCAATTCCCTCCTCTATAATTGAAGATTGGTGTGGACCATACTTTTGTTCCTGACAGCTTCTTTTTCCCATCGCAGCCTTGGTATCAGTCTTGCGCAAGTCATCCCATTTCAGGGATCCACATCACGCTAGAAGAAGCAGGAACAGGAACGGATCGCGCGGGAAGCGCGGACCCTTGAACCGATAACTCCGATAAGGGGTGTTCCTGAGTGGCTCTGGTGGCGGGTTTGGTGCTGGTGACCTCCCCGAAGACGGTCCTCGCCGCAATTCACGATCGATGAAGTTGCGATTTCGCCGGAAGGAAGCAAACCCGGGGAAGGAAACAAAACTACACCGGGCTAGCAAACAATACAACCTTCAATCCAACTTCTGATTGCGCCTCGGGGTCCAGTCAGGTGGTTTGTGGTGCTTTGCCAATCTTCGAAACATACGAGGACGACTGAATAGCAGGTCACCTCACCAAAATCTAGCTCACTGTTAAATAACCCCCTTTTCCCTTGTCGCCTCCGCTTAAACCCCTGTCGTTATCCCGCATTGCGACCAAGACCGATTTGGTTTTTTTTTATTTACTGCGACTTGACCGGACCGTCTTGGGTCACCCTCTTCTCGTTTTTCTTTTCCTTCTCTCTCTTTTCCACATCGCGAACACCATCGACGATCGAACTCCGTTTCCCCCGTTGGTTATCTGTTGTCGCCTGCCAACACCAAGATGGACGTTATTCTCGAGGTCGCGGACCAGTTCCTCTGGGACCCCATGTACGCCTACATACTACCGGCGCGACCAGCACCCTACGACTACCCAGACAAGTTCTCCAACGCGACGCACCATTCGACATGGCAGTACAAGCCCTCGACAACGTTTATAAACCTCACTCCAGGGCCAGCAGCGTATGCTAGCGCGTGGGACAGGGACAACATCTATCGCCAGTCCCTTTCGCTCTTCTTGATGATCTGGTACGACGATCCAATCGACCCGCACTTGCGCATTGTGCCAACTAACATATTCACAGGCTCTTCGGACTCGCAATCTACTTCGTCTTCGCCACGCTTTCCTACTTTTTCGTCTTCGACAAGACGACCATGAAGCACCCCAGATTCCTCAAGAACCAGATTCTCCTCGAGATAAAGCAAGCCAACCAATCGTTCCCCGGCATGGCCGCCCTTACCGTCCCCATCGTCCTCCTCGAGCTCAAGGGCTACTCCAAGCTCTACGACACCACCGCAGACGGCCCGGGCCGCTGGTACGACTATTTCCAGTTCCCGCTTTTTGTCTTCTTCACCGACTTCTGCATCTACTGGATTCACCGCGGTCTGCACCACCCGCTGGTCTACAAGCGCCTTCACAAGCCTCACCACAAGTGGATCATGCCCACCCCCTTTGCGAGCCACGCCTTCCACCCGCTTGACGGCTACGCCCAGGGTCTGCCCTACCACCTTTTCCCCTTCATCTTCCCCCTGCAGAAGATGGCCTACATCGGCCTGTTTGTCTTCATCAACTTCTGGACCATCATGATCCACGACGGCGAGTACATTGCGAACAACCCCATCATCAACGGCGCCGCCTGCCACAGCATCCACCACTTTGCCTTCAACTACAACTACGGACAGTTCACCACTCTCTGGGATCGGCTGGGCGGCAGCTATCGCCAGCCTGATCAGGAGCTGTTCCAGAAGGAGAACAAGATGAGCAAGAAGACGTGGGACAAGCAGGTCCAGGTTATGGAGGAGGTGCTGAAGGACGTGGAAGGCGATGATGATCGTGTCTATGTACCCGAGGCAGAGACCAAGAAGTCGCAGTAAATCTGGGGAAAGGCGTTGATCTGATGACGACTGATAGCGAATCCGGAGAGAAACGGTGTCTTTGAAAGGAATGTCGCCAAGATTGGAATCAGTTACAAATGACGGTTCCGAGCTGAGTTGGGGATAGCCAACCGCCAGTGGCATGTAATGGGTCTTGGGAGTGTTTACTTGATGCGTTGCTGCTTTTTCTTTTTGTTTTCTGGCACCAACATCAGTAAGTCGCCTCAAGGTTGGATCTGCTGGTGTTGTTTCATTTTAAAGCTGTACATATGCCACCTTACGTTTCTGGTTTTTGCTTTTGTTTTCTTTCCTTTTTACAGCATCGAAGGTGGTGCATCTATAATTCTTTTTAATAAACGAACAAGCGAATGAGGGAGGGGAAAATGGAAGGGGCAGGATGGGATGGGAATTTACCGGAGCGAGAAGAGCCAGCCAGCCAGTTAACAAGCGAGCAAGCGACGGATGGAAACCGACACATGCAGATTTGGTCTGTGTGTATGCCTGGGACGGTCTGGAGTTTGGAATAATGACTGATGGGGGGAATTTGCAGGCAGGCGGCAACTTACCTGCACACGAGATAACGTAGCTTGCCAGACTGCTGCCACGGGAGGGAAGAGCTGGAGATGTGTATATAACACAAAACTATTGGCATCCTGCCCCCTCTCTGTCTATTTTTCATTGTCTTTGGACAAGACACCAAGACTCAAGATATATAATACAATCTAATATTTACTTAGATTGCGTCCCACTTTGTCGTTCGTCCCTGCATGACAAGTGCCGGCGTCGGTAGCGAATATTGCACAGGATTCATGCGAAGGTACTTGACCGAGGCCCTTACTCTGCGGACATGCCTAAGACCCCGAAAGTCCGCTGAGCATTTTCTTCATGTCACGGGGCCCTTTCACACTACTGTTTACACACGGAATACATTTTGCTATGGACTGATAGGCATATTCCAGAGCCGGGTCCTGATTAGATCCGAGATTCGCCGTAACCCAATATCGTCACGTATGCCTCCTGCCTTCGACTCGCGCTCTATTCCTTTTAATCGGTCCATCCATATACCGCATGAGAAGTCATGTCTTTTCCGTTCTGCATCATCACACCTTTCCATCATATCTGCTTTCCTGACCTGTCCACGGCACCTAATTTACCTACGTAGACGGGCAACCGACAAAACAAGGGCCACTGATCGCTGAATACCGGACCAGCTTCTGTTCGGTGCGGATATGTCCAAGTTATTCAAGATGGGCAGGTTGGTTAGGTAGCTAGTCATCCGGTATGCGCCTGATCGAGTCAAGTGAACCATCAAGGTAGATGAAGACCTCAAGGAAAATGTCCACCTAGTAAGAACACTGAGTGACGTTAAGCTTGGAGCGGGTGAGCATCAGGATGGAAACAATGACACCGTAGAGGCCGAGGACTTCTGCAAAAATGAGGATGAGGACCATGCCGACGTAGAGACGGGGTTGTTGGGTGCTTGCTCGGACTATGTAGCACACAGTGTCAGCGAATTTTCTCCTTTCTTTCTTTCCTCTTGTTTTCATCTTCCATCCCCTTTCATATGACTTGTGTAGTTGTATCAGATGTATGATAGTAGCAGGGAGCCACCACCATTGTTCTTGATCATTTCATTTCCCAGTACCTACAAGAGGTTGAGATTATGTATAAGAGAGCAAAGGAAAGGAGCCGACGGTGAGAGAAAGAGGATATTATGTCCTAAAGTCATACTGGCAATCGCGAGTAAAACTGAACTGACCTCCAGCATCGCCCACAATCCCAATGGCAAACCCAGCGGCTAACCCACAAAGTCCCACCGCCAGACCGGCTCCCAGCTGGAGAAAGCCCGTGTAGAGAGCCAGTTTCTCTTCGATGCTGTTGGAGATGATGACGCTCGTGACGAGGCCGTATATGGCGAGGACTTGGGCCATGATTGCACATAGTCTGTTTTTTTATCGTTATCTATCAGTGACATGTCATTTTTCCTCCCTGCTACAGCGATGTGGTGTGTGTGTGAGGATGTTTCTTGTGATGAAACTACACATCTGCTACTAGTAGTGAGTGCAGCTACTTTGCACTGTAGGTTGGTCATGATATGGCTTCAGGGGAAACGTTGCAAGGTGCGGGGCATTTTGATGGGGAAGGGAAGAATAAAATGGGAGTTCAAAAGAAGAGAATAAACGCACGTATTCTGCATCATCCTGTCTGGTCGGATCACGCCGGACGAGAAGATGGCACCGGACGACTTGGCCGTCCCGTAGGAGGCGCCGATGACGGTAAAGATTATGGAGACTGCACAGCCGAGTGCCCCGAAGAAGCTCTGAATTCCCGAGACAATGGCGGATAACATAGCGGTTAGACATATCCCTGACGAGTGCCATTTTTTATTCTCGGCCTTGGATAGGTAGGTATTGCGTGATTGGGACAAATGAATAGAACAAGGCAGACGAACGGCATATACTGGACTGGTTTGTGTTAACACGAGGACGATTCAGGCATGCCGGTGTGATAATATACTGATGGGCTTGTATCGGGTTAGAAGGAGTCGGTGGGAAAGTAAGTATTTACCATCTGTCCAAGTTAATGAGATCATTATCCATTTTTGAAATGGCGAAGAGTATGAGTAAGAGATGCAAGTAGGGAGAGTACGAATCTACTCTATGTCATATGCGAACGGTGCTTCTCAGAGGCGATTATCTTGAGAGGCAGAACAAATGTTTTCAGGATAGAAGAGGAGCGAAAATATTCAAGGAGGAAGCGAATTGATCCCGAGTGACAGGTTAAGAGCACTCGATACAATACTCAGGTGGATTATAATCACTACTGATTCGACGAGTTACTTGTATATGGCAGGTATACCTACATGAGCGTCCTCGCATGCCAACAAGCTGACGAGGCCCTCCCCTTGACCTTTACTTGGCGGCTCAGGAGTAAATCATCAGAATGTGGGATGGATGCCTGTCTGTTTGCCGAGACCATCAGAAAGGGTGGGAGAGTAATTGATTGGTGAGGTTTTATTCCACATGTAGATTACAGAAAGGATCCTTTGACGGACTTATGTCGCTCAGCCCTGAATTGTGTGTTAATTGTGGTTGCCAAGTTCCGAGACGGTCACCTGCGTTGCGTAAGCTTGCACATTCCGCTGTGCTCACCCTCGAACAGAATACCATAAAGAGCTATGTGGCGCACTTGGCAGCAGAGTACGAGATCAGGTGCCGATGAACGGTCTTGCAATCTGAAAGTAGGAAAGAAGGTGAATGAAACGAATGACAATGGGGACAGGTGCCGAGTATTATATCTGAGCCTCTAGTTCGGGAAATGGCAAGATATATCCAGCAACGGCCGCTACAACGAAGTCACACTCATTGGTACGTATCGTCCGCCTCAGCCCAACGGTGGTATCTTCACGTGTGTGTGGCTTCGGTGCAATGATGGCAATAAAAATAGAAATGTTCAGCCGCAGCAAACGTCACGCCGGTTCTCCCAAATGATGCGCCATCCTCCGTGTGATATCCGGCGGCTCGGTTCGGAGCTAGTCCGGCCAATGGGTCCGGTACGTCCTCCGGTATTTACGTGGAGAACCGTTACCAACACCAATCATCACAGCCCCGTGGTTTGCGAAACACCATGGGAGTGCTGATGAATAGTAGTACGGTAGTGTATCGACCATTTTCCCAAGACCTTCCTCTAGTCCCTTAACGGTTGTCGGAGAAGCTTCCGAGCTTGTGCCATCGCTGATGAGAGACTTCCATGAGGCATTCGCATGCCGTTCCCCTTAAAAATACAGCCCCACTCCGGTGTACTGCCTCTTCAACGTCTTTTTGGGGCAGACGTTGGGTGGGTAACCAAGACCAAGTTGATTTGACTTTAACCTAGAGGAGCTGGCGATGTTTTAATTATAGGAAACCGCAAAGAACAAATCCGGCGGCTTTTTTGCATGTTCTTTTGCATTTTCCATGAACAAGTCGATGATCCAGACTGCTTTCGGAACTTGCCGTCTTCAGGCAGGATGCCTTAGGCTTTAAGTTGCTCCACTCTCCAAAGACCCTGCAAGCCAGCCCCAAAACGGACTGGGATCTGCCGCAAGTGTGTATCAGATCTGGCAGAGTCTTGGCATCCCAAAACTCGGGGGTTTTTGGTTCCATGTTTCAAAATCTTCCGAGTCAGTTTTCCTTGTACTTATGGCCGTTGTTTTGTTCGTGACAATCACCAAGTCTCAACGCTGCTTAACGGTGCAGGATGACGTTCACCTGGGAGATTGCTCTTTACGGATACTGCACTCACTTTGGCAAGCAATGGCAATGGGAGCACAGTCAAATGTGAACGGATGACTACCAGTGGAACACAAGGTCTTTTCATGTCACTGTCTTGGCCACTCGGCGGACCGCCAACCTGGGACGCGCGTCATGCCAAGTGCCCACGACGACACCTGGGCCTGAATATGGCATTTTCCATCAAGTGAGCGACGGTAATTATCAGGTCATATTGTGAGTTTTTCTTGTGTGTCTTTTCTTTCCGAGCCGCACGTGGAATCAACATTCCCGGGCCAGAAAGCCAAGGAGCAGTTGTGACTGTTTGCGACGGCACTGGCCGAGTCCCTGTTTCGAACTCGACTCGATCACCGGATTGGTGAAGGGTAAAAGCTTGGTGCCTTTCCCTATTCCTTCGCAAGCAAGAAAATATGTCACAGATTTCCAATAGTCTCGTCCAATAGCATCAGCTCCCCTTCTTTACTGCCGTTCATGGGTTTAACACAAACCATGGGGTCCCCTGTGAGGCTCGGCCATGACACCACTTGGCGTTGATGTCTTATTCCCAGCCAATGCTCATAACTTGCCCCATGCTCATGTCCTCTATACCACTCCAGATCTGGGAAACATGACGACCGTTGAGACGAAGAGGAGACAAAAACACACAAATACGCTGTGTCTGAAGTCTTGGTTCTGGTCTAGACCAAGTCCCAGCAGACCCTAGGCTTAACCGTTGCCCTCGGGTAGAGGAGGAGGAGGCACTACCTGGCTGGTGCTTTGCTTGCATCCAGGAACATCGTCTTTTCTGTTGCATGCAGTGTTTTGATCCGGTCCTCCTTGTCTTTCTCTGGTCCGAACTTTGTTTTCACTCCAGATTCCATTGTTACTTCATTTCTTCCTTATTTCCGTCTTCTCACCTCATTTTCTCTCATTGGGATCCGTACAATCCGTGGCAGTGTCACTTACTACTGCGTAAGCAAGTTCGCTCGCCACTTCGACTTCTCGACCATCTTTTTGGTCGGGAACTAAGATCCCGAGGGTTTTCCTTGTTATTGGTTTTTTTTCTTTTCGAATTTCTGTTTGGTGATCGCTAGTCCAAGAATTACCGGACAATCGCTCACACAGCTTGGCGGCCTCTTGCGCTGGAACGCTTTATGCCCGAGGGTTTGACGAACCCGTTGATGCACATCGACCGCCGTTCAGTAGCCTGCCGCTACCGATAATCCTTATTTTAATTATATCGTCCCCAGTCCCTTAAGAGTTCTCTTGTTTATTGTCTTTTCTCTTCTCTCCCAGTTCAACATCCTCCCAATGTCATAGCATTACGACTCTCGTTTTTACTTTTTCTTTTAATTTCTTTCTTTTTTCTGGATATCTTGGGTGGCTGGCAACATTCATTTTACATCGGGTAATATCCACGAGAGGGACAATAGACGATAATACGATACACGAGGGAAAGGGATTCGAAGGATCGACCGAGTGCACGACACAAGGGCAGCCATGAGGACGACGACAACGATATTGGCCCTGGCCGCCGCCATTCTCCCAACAGTGACAGAGGGCTTGGTATTACAACAAAAGCAGCCAGAACAGCAAGGGCAAGATGGACGGCCAGCACCAAAAGTGGTTGGCATGCCAATCGAGAGGAGGCGGCCTACAAGGGACCCCGTACACCGGGACAAATTAAGGAAAAGGGGCACCTTGGCGGCTGCATTGGACAATGAGGTACGTCTGCTGCAGAAGGATGCCTCATACATGTCTGTTGTCATATCGTGCCGACTAACAGCCAACTACCTCGATAGGAAACGCTCTACTTTATCAACGCAACCATCGGGACGCCCGGCAAGTCTGTCAGGCTACACATCGACACGGGAAGCAGCGATCTCTGGGTGAACACGCCGAGCTCACAACTCTGCGCCGAGTCTTCTCAACCTTGCAAATACGCCGGCACCTACATGGCCAATTCGTCCTCCACGTACGAGTACATTGGCAGCTGGTTCAACATCTCGTACGTCGACGGCTCGGGCGCATCGGGCGATTATGTTTCCGACACCATCACCATTGGCGGCCGGTCCGGCACTTCCAACAACGGCGGCGTCAAGCTTGAGCGTCTGCAGTTTGGCATTGGGTACTCGTCCACCAACTCGCAGGGCATCCTGGGAATAGGATACCCGATCAACGAAGTCCAGGTCGGCCGTGCCGGAATGAAGCCGTACAAGAATCTCCCGGCGCAGATGGTGGCCGACGGCGTGATCGAGTCGAGCGCCTACTCGCTCTGGCTCAACGACCTAGACGCCGACACGGGCGAGATCCTCTTTGGCGGCGTCGACCAAGAGAAATACACGGGCTCGCTGCAGACCCTCCCAATCCAATCGAGCGGCTCGGGCATCTTTGCCGAGTTCCTCATCACCCTTACCTCGCTGAGACTAGGCGACACGGTCATCAAACCTGCTTCTTCTTCCTCCTCCTCCGACAGTGTTGACAACAACAACGACAATCTGGCCCTCGCAGTCCTCCTAGACACAGGCTCCTCCCTAACTTACCTCCCCGACGCCATGGTATCCCAAATCTACACTCTAGTAAACGCCCAGTACGACTCCTCCGCCGGCGCCGCATACGTCCCATGTTCCCTCGCCACCTCGACCCCTCAACAACTCGAATTCACCTTCTCCGGACCAACGATAAAAGTCGACATGAACGAGTTGGTCCTCGACCTGGTGACTTCCTCGGGCAACCGCCCAACCTTTCAAAACGGCGTGCCAGCTTGCTTGTTTGGGATCGCCCCCGCAGGAAGCGGGACAAACGTCCTCGGCGACACGTTCCTCCGATCGGCGTACGTGGTGTATGATATGGATAATAACCAGATCAGTCTCGCCCAGACCAAGTTCAATACCACGGCTAGTAGGGTTGTTGAGATTGGCAAGGGAGAGGGCGCCGTGCCGGATGCTACCATGGTTGCGAACCCCGTTGTTGCCACCGAGGGGATCAGTGGTGGTGGTGGCGGTGGTGGGGGAGGATCTGCAAATGGTGGTGGCGGCGGTCTGTTTGGGGGACTTGGTGGGTTGGATAGTGCGGCGAGTGGGATCAGAATGATGGGTGATTCGCTTGCGGTTTCGATGGTTATGGGGGTCGTTGTGTTTTTGAGTCTGTTTTGATCTCGTCTTTCTTTTTATTTTCATCGTCATTGTCTCGGGGGTCATCATCATATTACACTACATCATCGCATATTTGCATCGTCATTGTCATTCAGGGTTTGGCTTGGTCTACGGATGGCGGACATGTAGGGTTCTCACGGCGCATTCTGTTGGCATTGGTTCTCCTCTCGACATACAGCGCATTGGGATAGGCGTTTTGTTTACGGGATGTGTACACAGCAAATAAACACTTTCTTGGCGCAAAACAATAGTGTAGAGTGAAGATATTTTTATTCCCCCCTTTCCAAGGGAGGTTCTTGAGTCGGGATACCACCGCAATAATGTTGACAGAAACAACCAAACAATATCCTTCTTACAAGGCCGTTACAAACAATGCGATCACCGGATACACAAACTCCTCAACGCCAACAGCAAAGCAAATAAAAGGCTCAGAAGCCTACTCAGCCGCCAAAAGCGATGCGGGCACCGCCTTCGAAACCGAATAGATCTTCCTCGCCAACGACGAAATAGCAATAACTCAGCAAATCAAACACCGAGATATCGGCCTCCACCTCGGAGTGAAGCCACGACCGCAGCTCCACCGCCAACAAGCTATCGACAGTGGCGTCTGTCTCAAATTTGACAGGCTCCTGCAATGGCGGCGGGATCACCGAGACGATATCGTCGTCCACAGCCTCCAGGGCAATCTTGCCTGTGTGTTTACCCGTTTGCATAATACGGAAGGCCTCCTCGACGCGAGAGAAGGGCATCGAGGTGATGGTGCAATTGGTCTTGCTGTCCCCTGTCGAAGCAGGTCGACCACCTCGGCAAAGACCTCTGCTGCAGCCGCGACATCGTGATCCAAGAGATCAAGAAGATTGATAGCGTGGAAGGAGGTATTCCGTAGGAAGGGCGCCATGTCTAGACCGGTGTTGCCGACAATGTCTTTTTGGCCCATCTCGACAAAGCGGCCGAAACGAGCAATGCACCGCCATGAGAGTCGCAGCGCCTCGCCCGCGAGGGAGTTGAGCACCACGTCGACGCCTCGGTTGTTGGTGAGACGTTTGATGCCATCGACAAAAGATGTGTCACGACTGTTGAAGATGTGACCCTCGGGAAATATTATACAAATCCATTAGGAGCTTCTTCTTGGCTTCTGTCGAGACTGTCACGTACACCTTGGGCGCCCATGTTCTGCGCGAGGATAATTGCGGCCTGGCCAACACCACCGGCAGCGCCACGGATAAGCAAGCTTTCTCCCTTACGAACCCTGGCTGCACGAGAGAGGGCATGGTGGGCGGTGCTGTAAATGACCGGTACCGGTAGAGAAGCAGCTGTCACAAAGTCCATGCCAGACCAGGCTTCCTCACGATATTCGCCCGCTTCAGCGACATGTTTGGCCGAAAGCCCACCCTCTGCTTCTCCATCGCCATCTTTACGGCCTTTTCGCTGGCATGCGGCCTAGCGCAGACCATGAACCAGCTGTATGTCCACCCAAGTAGGATGCTATATAACTCACACATGTTGAGTAACGACGGTGTAATGCGACTAGTATCATATTCGGCGCCTTGCAAGGAATCGGCGGAGCAGGACTCTACAGTCTCGCCATGTCAGTCATGGCCGAGATCACGCCTTTTGCGGTTCATCGGCGTCTCGTCCGGTCTGATGGGTTCCATCTTTGCTCTTTCGAGCTTGTTAGGTCCCGTTTCGGGAGGCGTCATCACTTCGCATACCACCTGGCGCTGGGTATTTTATAAGCCGGTTGAGTTTGCCGAGATTGAGGAGAAGAGGAGGCGGGAGGAAGGCGAAGAACTCAATGTGGTGGGTGAGCAAAACGTTGTTGTCGTTGAGGAAGGTGAGAGTGGGGCACATCGGGGAATAAAGTCAACAACTGTAAGCTGCCTAGTGTGACGGGTAAGGCTGTTAGCGCTAACCATTGGCTTGGGCCTCACATTTCTCCTTTTCAGATGTGTTAAAAATATTATCATACGGATAAGCCTCACTGCATTGTAAACAAGGTAGAGAAGAATGCTCCACAGTTTACCAGTATTGAGTAATTGTGCAGTGCTTCAAAAGACATTCTCAGCAAACACTGAGGCTCTCAAATCCTACGGATTGCTCTCGGCCAAGGTCCTAAAACGTCTCCAGATTATGGCTTACAAGGGTCCATATTGGGCACTTTTATTCGTACTATGTTTTTTTAAGATAGTTCCCTGTAAACAAAGGTTAGTTACCCGGACAATAGGCTTAACTCACTAATATTTAAAGAGCAAGACCCAATATGATAGTAAGTATGCCCTAAAAGCCAGAATACAACTTCGTGTATGTGTTTTGTTCTTAGTATACTGTACAGGGGGACTCGCCTAAACCGAGCAATCCGACGAGGTGTTATTACTGTACAGGGGGGCTCGCCTTAAACCGAGCAATCCGACGGGGGTAATTACTTTTTGAGTAATGATACATTCACCCACCACTTTTGATATATTCGCCCACTTCGCCCAGGGTTCGGGTTATGGCACTTGATGGCGGTTGTCATCAACAACCACCACTCGACTGCGTACAAAAAATGCATTGTACCATCAAAGTCTATATCATATAACCACCAAGTATTCAGTCAATTATGGGCATTCAGTCAATTGAGGGCATTCAGCCAGTTAATTGAGGGTATTTAGTCAGTCAGTTGAGTGCAGTCAGTCAATTGGGCATTCGGTCAATTGGGAATTCGGTCAATTGAGGGCATTCAGTCAGTCAATTGAAGGCATTCAGTCAGTCAATTGAATGCCCTCAATTGACTGATTGCTCAATTGACAGTAATGCGGTTGTTTTGATCAGCATTGCCATCTCCCATGAAATGCGGTTATTTTGGCCGTAAAATGGCTTGGCTTTCTTGCCAGTTGCCATGACCCTAACCCTGGGCCAAGTGGGCGAATGTATCAAAAGTGGTGGGTGAATGTATCATTACTCTTACTTTTGGCCCCAATATTCCATGCGCTGACATTCCCCAAACCTGCACATCAGTTGTCATTTTAACGGGTACTGACTCTTGGCGCTCGCACTCGCTTAATGTAAGCCAGCCAATAAAATAGAAGGAAGCAGTTGACCTGTCGCCAAATACGGAAACTTAGGCGAATGCGAGATAGCCCGGTATCAAACCGCCCAACCTCACCTCGCCCGTTTCCAACAGCCTGAGGGTTCTGATAGGGCCGACCATTGATACGAGATCTAACACCCAGGCAACCATCCGGCAAGCGGCCGCCCTCAGCCATGTCTCCAACAAGATTGCTCGAGAAGCAGCCCAGAGATACTGCACGTTACTATCCATATCTAAGCAGAATACGAAATTATCCAACTGAACCAAGGGGGAAAAGGACATCTCTCTGGCTGAAATGAGCACAACGTGTTGATTGCGTGGACTGGGCAGTGCCCTCTATTTCCAGCATCATCATTATGCCTTCATGTCTTCAAATCAACTCCAATATAAACAATTCGAGCTTCTCCAATACATATATCTTCTCTGAGTGAGAGACTCTCCGTTCACATTGTCAAGTTACTCCTTTCAGCACTCTCAGATCAACATCACCGAACACCCGACGCCACACCTCGACTTCCTCTTCCGGACAAACCACACTCCAACTTGTACAGTTCGTCATCTTTAAAAGACAGGAGGATGTCCCTCCCGAATCTACCTCCCGGGGTGCCACCCCTTCCGCCCAACGTCGTCGTCTTCGGCCCGGGCTCCAACTGTACGGTGGACATCTGCCCCTTGCAGTTCTCCGTCTACGGCTACCGGCCTTCCCTGGCTGCGAATATCAGCCTCATCGCCTTGTACGCCGTCGCCGCCGTGATCCACATTTACCTCGGATTTCGATGGAAGCAATGGTGGTTCATGGCATGTATGCTCTTGGGCGCCGCCAACGCCATCATCGGCTATATCGGGCGTGTCATGATGCACTACAATCCGTTTAACTTTGCTGCTTTTATGTTGCAGATTAGTATGTCTCTCGCTCTTCTCTCCCCTCTTTGACTCTTCTTCTGCTTCTTATGAGCAAGTAAAAAGAAAAGAGTTAAAATACTTACTATATCGTTTTCTCAGTCTGCGTAACTACCGGACCAGTGTACTACTGCGCAGCGATATATATAACTATTGCCCTAACGTAAGTAGTCGTATTCGATTATTTCTGTAAGAAAAGATTGATGAAACTCACCAAACAGCTACACAGAATAAACCACCTCTCTCCAACCCTATCCCGCTTCAAACCAAAACTATTCTACTACATCTTCATCCCCTGCGACCTCTTTTCTCTCGCCCTCCAAGCCGCAGGAGGCGGATTATCCACCTCCACCTCTGGAAAATCACAAACAGGCGTCGACCTAGCCCTCGTAGGCTTAAGCTTCCAAGTCTTCACCATCGTCTTGTTCTGCGCCTTCTTTGGGGATTATCTGTACCGCTACTTTCGCTCTGGTGTTTGGAAAAGTAACATTGCCCAAAGTAGAATGCTCAAAGGGAGTGGTCATGATGGGAAGGGCAGGCTGAGTCCGATGACTCGTTTGAAGCTGTTCTTTGGATTCATGGTTGTTGCTATTTTGCTTATCCTCGCGCGATGTTCGTATCGTCTTGCTGAGTTGCATGAGGGGTATCGTGGCGAGATGATTCGTGATGAGGGATTGTTTATTGGGTTAGAGGGGGTGTAAGTTCCTTTTCATACAGTCTTGAATGCTTGACTATCGCTAACTGGTACTTACCCTGATACAGGATAATCCTCGCATCCGTATACTGTCTCATGATTGGACACCCGGGGCTGGTCTTCAAATCTGATGTGCTGGGAAAGTCAAGAGCATCCGAGTCGGATGAGTTGCACAGTCAGCATGAGTTGCAGCCGCAGACGACAAAGTAACTGCAAGCACGAGGTACAACCAGAACCGTCGCAGACATGGATACACTTCTGGGTTAGGAAGGCAGAGATCGGCTCTGGGCGGGCAAATGGAGATAACAGAAATGGCAGGGCGGAAATGGGAACCGGAAGGAGCCACGGTCGCCCACTATTCCCACATAATGTACCGGGAGCACTCAGGCAAAACTGAAAAGATCATGTGGCTTTTGATTTTTCTTCTTTCTGTTCCTAGTTTTAGCAGGTGTTAGTTTTATTTCTCGTCGGGCATCTAGGACAACACAGGCTTGGCTTCAAGTGATATCCTGCAAATACAACGATTCCGCGTTCGCAAGGTCTCTGAGAAAGAGTCGAATTCCGTTGTGGATTTCATTGCTAATGTCTGAAATCCGAGAACTAGAAACAAAGATACACTTACCTTGAACCGTCGGGATTCTGTGTTCAACATCCATCATAAAGCCACAAGATCCACACCAGTAGAACCAGTACACCTAGCTGTACCGACCGAGAAAGTTCTAAAGAACGAAGTTCAACACCGGGATTTTATAATACTCTAATCAAGGAGACTAGTCTAGCTTTTAGAAGGAATAAAAAGCTCAGGGCCCCTGTAGGAGCCCTGCCGAAAAGCAACTAACTACTTTTACGAAGAATTATTTTTAAATCGGCGGGAACGGGGTTCGACTCTGGAATCGAACCCACGAGCTCTCGAGAGCTCCAAAGGTAGGAGGGAGGCGGCGGCGGCGGCGGTCAGAGCGAGGGGCAGCTTAACCTCTTGGCCAAAGGGCCAATTAGTCTCTGGTATTCCCCTCGCTGTTGGAAGAGAGTCTGGTTTTTGGGGTTATATAGCCATTGAGTTAGTCCATGGTGGTTTGAGACTTGGAAAGGGACGGCATAAGACAGGCGTCGGGGTTCGCCGCAGCGGGTACAGTACCCTACCCGAAAACCGTAGCAACGGCACGCTGTTGTGTGCCAAGCCCTCGAAAAGGGGTAACAATACTCATCCGACGAATGTACATATTAAGAAAACTTGGATAGTCAGTGAATATGTCGAGTACCGTATACAAATACATTCCGGGAATGCAAATTTATACGAGTACATGGGATCCGACTCAACTGAACTTGCATCGTTTTGTCTGTCTGCCTCCAAATGCTGGTACAAGCGAGCTCCTAGATGCATCATCACTGAATTACACCACTCGAATTCCGGAAGAGATCGATATGATAGAACGTACTACAGACACGATAGAATACGAGTCCTCGATTATCCACACTAATCACTGCCACATCCATGAGCACCTACGGAACATCATATACCTTATGCAAGCCAGTAGAACAGGCGCGGCACGGGCACTGACATGTACATGATGCAGCACGTTTCAACTATGATGATGTTAACCGTCAAGAATACATCTGTCCACTTCCACACAGCAAAACCGGAACACGACGGCAGGATGTCACTCGATAGCAATCTGCTTTGCTTTCTTCTCCTTGTCGCAAACAAACCTCCCTGAAAAAAAAGGTTATGATCTGGACCGGTACGCGAGACAATGTAACCAAGGCAGACATCTGTCTGGTTCTGGCCATCCAAAAGACTCCTTAGATACCAAATCAATATCAGTCATCAAAACATCCTATATCCAAAAGGAAAAACATATACGACCCTTGCGCCGTTCTTCCATACGCCGAGTTGCGACTGCGATCTACCCAGCCTGGCACCACCCATCATCGCACAGCTCGTCAACAACTATCACAGCCAATGATCGATGGAATAGTGAACCAAGATTCGACTGTTTTTACCACGGCGGCCTTGATACTACCCATAGATAAGGTAGCTACGAATCTTTTCACCTGGCGCAACGAACGAAAACCGACATAATGTACCACTACCCCAAATCAACACCAACATGCCTCTTCCCGCACCTGCCCCCAGACAAACGAAAAGACCCCTACCGGACATTACCCGGGCTCGCCCGATTAATCCTCGCCGCAACAATGACGCCCCTCTTCGCATACAACATCTTTAAATTTTCAACAACCACAACTATTCCCTCGGCGTCATCAACAACCTCAGCATCATCAGCAACCGGAGCAGACACAGTCGCCAAAACAACAGCCAAATTCTCCAAATCAGCGCTAAAATACCGCGCCATATCCTGCTGGCTAGCAGTAGACTGTATATATCGAGTCGTACGCGAGATAAGACTAGACCGGGAGGCGAGGAGCAGATTGGATCTCGATCTTGAGATGAGCAGGTCCCTCTAGGTAGTGTTAGATCCAAGTAAAAGGTCCGATCAGCTAGGTCAGTTGGGTTCATCATCACAAATCCTAATTCAGCATCAAGACATACACACGTAAAGGAACACATAAATAACAAAAGAGACAAGATGTGTAATAATCAGCACAAGTCCATTAAGGCTTCAAACGCAATGATATCAATCTACCAAACTGCCTGCCTGCCCGCTTGCCTGCCTGTATGCAAATACCCAACAACCCCAAACTGACCTGACCTGACCAGACCTTGTAGCAAACAAATAAATCCATTCTTTCCTGTAAGCCCATGTCCTTCCTACCTATCCTTTCGCCATGCCCGCCGTTCCATCCGTCCATCCATCCAATGTACAATAAAAAGTCATAAGACATCAAAAGAAAAATAACAAAAGAAAAATCTTCATAAAGAAGGGGTAGTGAGTTGGTGTGCTCGCGCATCGTTGTATGTGTTTTTGCTCGTGGCAAGTTTTTCGTGGGGTATATAACAGCAAAGGAAATGGTATATGATGCCAGTTTGTGCAAAAGTCCATCCGTGTGACAACAAAGAAAAGTGAGAGAGGAAGGGGTTTGTGTTGGCGTGTAGCCCGCGGGGTTTTAATTAAACATTAGCCCGTTTGTTTTGTGTTGTTTCGGCCGGCGAGGCTGCCAGTTGATTCATCTCTCTCAAGAGAAGAAGAAGCAGAAAATGTTTAGGCGAGAAAATGGCGTCCAAGAAATGACAAGTCAAGATGAGATGGAACACCTCGAAAGGCGTGACAAAGAAGTGAACCTCCTTCAGTTAAAATCGAATCCCGTCTCCTTGAATTGCATAAGCAGCTTCTGGAAATCCAAATCTCCACCGCTGCTCTCGCGAACCCTGACCTGCTCTTGAGGCTTACCCTCGTAGTAGCTGCTCTGGTATTGTTGTTGGGCTTGTTGCTGCTGCGCCTGCAAAGGCGGTGTCGAAACCTCCGAGACAGGGTCCAGCGTATCAGTGGGGCTTTCGGTCCCGTCAGTTCCCGGGCCGACATGGTACGGCGCGGCAGGTAGCACATTTCCTACGGGTACCGACGACGAGTGGACGGTTGCCCTCCGCAGATGCGAGACGGGTGCAGTCGACACAAGGGGCGGTAGTATCAGCTTCCCGGGATTGTATGTCTGCTCCGTTTGCTTGTCATTGGTCCGCCTCCTCCTCATCCCTCCCTCCTCTGGTGCTCGTGAGAAGTGCTCGCCGCCAATGATGCCGCGAGTCCCGGCGGACGGTGTGGTGGGCGTCGAGAGACTGTCGCCTTCACCTGCGGCAATGCTGTGCGCCACCAACCCATCAAAGTCAACGATCCCAAGACCGCCCGAGGCTTCCTCAAACAGCCTCCGATTGCGGAGAATGCACCTGTCGATCTCTTGAAACAACTTGGCAAATCTCTCGGCGAGCAGAGACTCTTGGGCCTTGAAAAGTGCGGCCCCCGAAGAAGACGGTCTCGCACCACTGCTGTTCGACTTGATGTGCAGCCCGGTAAGGACGTTTTGCCATATCTTCCTCTTGTCTCGTTTGCTAAACGGGAAATCGAGCAGCCTGGTGTTCTCCTTCAGGCAGCTCACCAAGAACTGGAGACTCGTAAAATTGAACTCGTTGTCCTGGCAGTCAAAGGATATTAACGTCTTGTTTTCCTGGAGGATCCTCCCCAGCGTGCCTGCATCTTCGTGTAATTTTTGACTGCGGATCCGCAGGTGGGTCAAAGTCCTGTTCTGGATCAAAGATGCGAGACAGGACCCAAAGCCCTTCGATAGCTGGCCGTCCTCTAACCTGTCACAGAAGCCAGAAATGTCGAGACAGCGGATGGACTTGTTTTGTGTAAAGAACTCGGTGAAGGCTTGAAGAATTCCTGGATTGCAGGGTTCGTTGGGATCTGGCGTGGGTGCAGTCCCCACCAGACTGAGGAGGGAAAGATGCTTGGTTTTGCAGAGCGCTTTGATGAGGAGTATGTAGCTGCTCTCATCATCGAACTCGACCATGTCCATGATCAGGCCAGCTGGTGTTTTGCTCTCGGCAATGGCCGCGGCCAGGTCCTTGATCCCGCGCTCCAGAGGGTTACCGCTGATAGACAGCTCCAGCCCGTGGTCTTCACCGATCGCCCGGAGCAGTCTTGCAGCCTGAGTACCAGTGATGTTGCAATGGTTTAGCACCAACTTTCGAAACCTGCACGGCTCTCCCTGGTCAATCATCTGGCCCCGATGGTACAAAAATGCTTCCAGCTCGTTGATCGTTGCGCTATTCAGGTTGTACTTGGAGATATCAATGGCTTCGAGACACCGAAGGCGATCTAGTGTTTCTGCAGTGAAGAGTGGCTCTGCTGTGTCCCCTTTCAAGCTACCATGCATGTTCAACTCCCTGAGCTCCCCCAAATTTTCGAGCATCTCAGGTACTATGTAGGACGACAGACGGCCCGGGTTTCCTGAAATGTTCAGGGATTCTAATGGTTTCGGTCCGGCGAGGATAGGTGCAACGACTGCTTCTCTCAAGCCCATGTCATCGAGACCACAGCACGAAACGTCCAAGGACTGGATCTTTCCATCTCTCATGGCATCCGAGATCTCCTGAGTATCCAGCCGCGAGAGCGGGTTGAGGCTCAGGTTCAGATGTGCGCATCTGCTGATATCGAATCGAAGTAAGTTGAGGATGGGTGTGAGATATTGCAAAGTGGCGGCCCCGCTTTTCCCTTGGTTCACCCGTGATAAATATGACTTTGATGTGTTGGTAAAGTCGATATGCCGTATCGTCTCAGAGCAATAGGCGAGGGCATGGAACTCCTGGTGGAGAATGGGGCTGTCCTGGAGAATATCCATCTCGTCGGGCTGTAAGGTAACGCCGGATCGACTTAGATAGGCCACATTTGGCTTCTTGGCCTCCCTCTCGTCCATCCCCCACAATACCGAGAGGTCCACATCCCTAAATGAAAGCGAGTTGAAATAGTCGTTGTACCGCAGAGCCCGTAGGACAGCCAGGAGTTGTTTGGCCGTGTAGGCCGGTTTTACCGGCAGAAGCCGGAATTCTGGAGCAAACTTTGTCTTCCAATTTATTTCCCACTCCACAGGGCCACATTTGTATGCCGACAAGTAAGCGTCAAGCGTCCGCTTAAGACTCCCGAAATCCTCCTTGGACACGAGGTACTGGGGGTCCTTGAGACCTGATATGTGGAAGACCTCAAAGGTATGCCACATCAGTGGCCACTGAGGCTTGAGAAAACGATCGGCGGTGCCAAAAACGCGCATTATGTACCGATAGTAGCGGCTGGCCAGCTCGAGCGTGATTGATGGCTTGAAAGGCTCGCGAAATGTGATGTTGAACCTTTCCTGGTGGTGTATCCAATCCCCCTTGAAAGTCTCCAACGAAACAAGTCCAAAAGACCAAGCTTGTGGGAAGGGCTCCCCAGTCTTTCCTCGGTGAACCTCGACCAAATGGCACAGGTGAGCACCAACGACCAGGTAAAATGCTGAGCCCTCCTGAGACTTCTTGCCATTTTCCTCGGCCTTGGTGTTGAGGTCTTTGCGGGTCATGCCCCGGGGCACAACGGGAAAGATCTCGAGCGATTGTTGCTTGTATAACGGCTCGTTAATCTCATGGACTTTGCGAATGAGTTCGCCCACGTCATACGACGGTCGACGAGCAAAATCGGTTTCGTCATTGCCATTGACACTCATGGCCTGGTAAATATGCTTTAATTGCTCGGTCCGCTCGTCGGGAAGGGTGAAGAAGAAAGTCGTGTGTTGGAAAGCAATCTCAGACGGACTCCTCCACCACAATTCGACTCCGAACGACGGTCGAATACTCTCGGCCAAAAAGACCGAGACCAGCGCGGACACCGGGATAACAAGAAGGGGCTCTGGGGGCGGGCTAATGGGCTCGGTCTTGGAGTTGCCGGATAACTGCGGAAATAGAGAGGCCAAGTGGGCTTGACACTTGACTTTGACCAGGTAGTCGGTGGTGACGACAAGGTAGGCTTGTTTGGTCTTGAGCAGCTGGGGATCTGGCGCAAGGGGCGCAAAGCCGTGGACATTTTGCAGCCTCCAGTCGATAATAGACGACGAGGTGGTGCTGAGACTATCGGCGATCGACATGCGAGCTGGGTCTTCGGAGAAGCCGGAGCTCCGGCGGTTGATGATCTCATAAGGAGAGCCGGCCGAGAGGTTTCGTGATTTGGAGAGTCTCCTCCCATGGGCGCTGAGAGTTCTCGAGGTCGAAGAGCTCTTGTCGACGGACGAGTCTCTAGTAGTAAAAGGCTTCCATGCTTTGTCTCTGATGGAGTGGAAGGAAAAATGACGGCGTTCGGCCTCGGAGTTGGCGGGCGAAGGCGAGCCGTGTTGTACGGGCGACGGGGGGGTCGACAGACTCGACACCGAGTCGGAGACGACCTGCGACTCTACCATCTTCAACGGTTGTAGGGGAGGTTTCTTCTTGCGCCGCAAATCCAATGCGGCCATGGAAACGGCCATTGTATATTGGTGTTCGGGGGCCCGGTGGTATGAGGTATGAGAGCACAGCCCCGGCTCGCCGGTGGAGGTCGTGGAGGTCGGTGGGGAGATACGGCTTCACCGAGGGGCCAGCTCCCTGTCCAGCTGTTACGTATCCGATATTTGCGTATTTCCACCCACCCCGGTCGGCCGTGATGGAGTCTTGACGAAATTCGGAACTGGCAAGGAGTGCAGACAAATATTAGCAGGGATTTGCCAGTCTGGGCACCTTGCTGGTTTTTGTTGGTCGACAGGTCGGATTTAGGTTTTTTGACTGGGCTGATCTTGGGGCGCTCGCGCAAACAAACAACATCGCCAAGTCCAAGTCGAGAGATGAAAAGGTGGTGCCCGCTGGACGAGATGGCGGACCGGCCCGTAGAATAGCGAAATCGTGGAGACGACCAGAGATGCGGAATAGAGACTCTGACTCTGGTATTGCAACAACGCGTCTCAGACCGGCGATAAGCAATTGTGTTGTTCCAAGTCGCCAGCCAGCCACGGCTGTCCACAGTCTAGAAACTCAAGACAGCAGCACAGCTTGATATCACACAGGGCGTATCTGGTTCGGTGCCCCGTATCTCGGCCGACCACCCATGCGGCCTCAACTAGAGTCTAGTGTAAATAAAACAAGCAGCACGGATACGGGATACACCACATCCAAGCCCCACGTCCTTGTAAGGTTCGTTCGGTTGGATCAAAGCTTGGAGACGGGACAAAATGGAGAGGCGGAGGGTATGGAGATGTCGAACCACATCAAAGTCAAAGGGGGACAAGATCCAACAGCGTCGAATGGCAGGAAAGAAGGTTCGAGATTTAGCGCATCGGTCGTATCGTTCGATCGTTTATCGACTCAGGGAAAGCCAACGTCTGCCTGCCTCACCGGCGGTCAAGCAAGGTCTTTCAGACTAAACCCGTCCCCAAAAAGGCCACAAACAAAACGCAGGTAGATCGAGAAATGATCAATTTTGAATCAATTGGTGACCATCTTCAAATTCTCGCTCGATATGGAGGAATTGCAAGAGTAAACAACAATCTGGACATACAGTAACAATAATCTCACACAACACGTCTCTCCCAAGACCAAGTTTGAGGTGGAGGTACCCACTGCCATGGAAGAAAAAAGACACAGCTGGGACGATCCCGAAAATCAAGATAGCTGATCCATGTGCTGCTGGCTGTTGAATGATGTTATCATTCCGGTTTTCTTGCTGCCAGCTCAAGCCTTCCCCGCCAATAGGAACGGTGCGGGGCTTCCACTACACATGCATCGGGCCTTCCTTCAGCCAATGAATGGCGGTTGATCTTGTTCTTGGCTCGGGAACGCTAGTTTCCTGATTGAGGAATCAGTCAAGAGTCGTCGTCTTGAACATGCAGCATTCGCTGGCTTCCTTCATTCACTGCCCTTTCTTTGGCTTTGCTAGAGAGCCGGTCAAAACATAGACTGGCTGTTCTGATGAAAAGAGCGAAAGGAGGAGAGACAAACTGTATCATTGCGGTGGATTTGGCGATGCTCATATTAATTTCCCAAGAGGCTGATGATGTCTTGACTTCTTCCGAGATCATGACATAATGCTCCGAGGTGGAGATTGCTGAGATGAAAGGTTGCGTGTGGGTTTTGCTGGGGGGATTCGCAGCAGGGAAATCTTGATCTCTTGGAAGAAGCAATTGGTTGATGCTCGCTCGCCAAGAGCTATCCATGATTGGATGAACAGGCCGTAAAGGAAAGGCCGGTGTGGCGGAAGGCGTTTTCCCGGGCCGGCCCCTGTGGCTTAACTCACTCACAATGTGGCGTTTTGATGTCATCCAAAATTTGTCCCTCAGGCGAGTGTGGGGGCCCGTTCGACGGTCGACCAGCATTGACTGTCCAAATGTTTCATGTTTCGGGAAGATAAAGGTCCCCCATTGACCCTCAATCTTGTCAGGTTCGTCGCATGAACAATACTGCCACTGCCACTGACAAATGCGGATATCACAATCACAACAAACAACGATATTCCAGGCGTGTCCATGAATTTCAGGATGCGCGCCGTTCTCACCATCCTTACGGGGCAAGATTCTTCAGGGAAGAGGCGTGCTGTGCACACGCAGCTCGAGAGGCATTGCCCACGCGCTTAAACTTGGGCACCCGATGGTGTCTTGGTGCCGAGAAGGCTCACAATGCGCTATTCACGATTCATTGATGGCTTACGTTATTCCAAACTCCGGAATTCGAAATTTCAACATACACATGATGAATCCTAAAGACAACAGGGTCGTATCAACTCGGTGGTATCAACTCGAGTTATGTTACGAGGATGGCCCGATCAACGACTGTTTACCAGCTCATGGTGTTACTATTATTCTTTCTCCAAACGAAGGAGACATCGCTCTATTCAAGAAACGCCGTTAGGAGGCTGGCCGGAACCAAGATGCCAAATACAGGTCCGGTCCATCTTGTGACTACTGGGCCCCATTTACTGACTCCATTTTGAACAATGCGGTCTGACACGGTGCGCCTGTCCAGACCTTGTTCTAGGCTTCGAGCCGTGGGTTCGAGGCACAAGTATACTGGATACAGAAGAATTGTATGCATCATCATCCGAGTACATATATATTCTGGACCCCAGGTTGGACAGTTTTACGACGACCTGCAGTTTGTTGTACGGCCCAGCTCCCAACCTGCAGTGCCATGTATATGCGTGGCGATCGCGAGGCCCATCTCCGAGCTGTTTGTTTGCTGTCAGTTCCCGCATTCGACACCGGTAGCAGTGTAGGGTAATGAAAGGACTCGGTTCACCTGTTTGGGTGTCTCGAATATCCTCATAAAAGACGGTCACAAGATTATGGGCCAAGGGCTGCTGAGCCTCTGGACCGGGCCACGAGCCGTGGTGTCAGAAGTCAAGATGGTGCTCCACCGGTCGGGCACAGGCAGGTCCGGCTTACAAAGTGCGAGCCGTTCAGTTGCGAGAGCAGACGCTTTTTCCGGGTTGACAACTTGACTGTTGAACCTGTTATCACGAGGGTTGGTTGCAGTTGTGGATGACTTTTCACTTCTTCCATAAACTAATCTTGCTGGTCAATGCTTGCTCGACCGGGCGAGAATATCCAACTGCCAAGCTGGTATCGTCTGTTAACGGAAATGCAAGAAAGGGCGATCATCCAAGCCATCGGGAGAGACATGCACTATCGCGGTGGACTTACTCCTGATCCGCCCCTCCTTTTTTTGGCATGATGATGGTTGATGAAACCACTGCCGTTTCAGCGGTCGATCTTGGGTTCCTTTTGTTCCTTTCCCCTCCTCCCGTTGATCCCTGTCAGTCCCCCAATCACAAGTGTGAACACGCCCGCCGAACCATCAACCCTTCGGCCCGTCATTTCTTTCTTGCCGTCTTTTGGCATATTAGGTATTTGTATTTGGATCTAACACGGGTATTCGGTCCTTGTTGATAAACACTATGTTTGAGGCAACAATTGGGGATCATCGAGTTGTTTATGTTTGTCCGTCTCACTTTGACTAGGAGAGGTGAGATGCCCGAATTTCGAGAGTGGGACTCTTGATTATTTCTGACACAGCGAGCCCAGGCAACCTCTCATTGGTCACAATCCTTGCCCGTACCCCTAAAATGGGAACTTTGGGGCCTGGATGGGGAAAGCCTGGAACCTGCGGTCGACCGAGGCCTGGCTTTGGTTGCCGCTCGATGTGTTCTCCTGCTTGAGAGTATCATCCTCAATTGCTTCAGCCCTGCTTACCTTGGCTATTTATCCCAACTTTCTGTTGTTGGCATGTCGAGGCCATATATGGCGACCCTCTGTCAATGCCATCGGTATCAAGCGAGCTCGTGATGGCAGATGATGAGATGGAGAGGCGTCCTCGGTCGGTTGCACGAATGCGGCATGCTGCGTAACCGACACGAGACAGTTGAGAACACGAACTGTTGAGGTTCTTGTCGTACCCCAAGGCCGAGTGGGCTTTATCAGCTTCTGCTTTTAGAAGGAAAGAATATTTTTGAATCCGAGCTTCTATCATGACCGTGACCGTCAAGCTGTTTCAAGATTTCCAATCCGGTAAGCGCAACCTTTTCTACGCCGACCGTGGAAGAGCAAGGCGGTTCCATGGCAACAAAAATCATGGGGCTCTTCTCCCTCCATGATGCTGAGGAGGTTGATTATTATGCATGTTGATATGTGCTCTCAGCGGTATCAAGAAGCGCGCACTCGATCCGTCATTATCATCATTGTATATCACAGTGTACCGGGCGCTAGGGAACAGTGTCCTGGCCTAAGCTCGCACCAAGCAACAGCTCGATTGTTTCAAATGCAACAGCCCGCCCGCTTTTCTCCTCATCCGATGTTTGCTTTGGTCATCCTCGGCTTGGAGCTTCCTGTCTTATGTCCACAGTATTCCAAAAGTGCTGATGATGGAGCATGATGATAACAAATGTTAGCTCACATGCCTGAGGGGGCCAAACCCCCGTTATTTGCCACGGTAACGACGGTTGGGAGCTCGGGAGAGGCGGACAAGGTGAACTATTCAGGCAGGACTGGAAGGCAGTGAAGAAGTCCCGGCAAGCGCCCAGTGTGGCCCGTGCTCTGTTTCATCTCACGGGGCTTTCTTTAGCGATTGGCGACCCTCATGGCAATTGTTTCCAATGTTTCCATTTCGGCCTTCCCTGCCCGCCCAATCCCAAATCCCCATTCGCCGCTGCCGTCTCTTCCATCCCCGCTGCCCTCATGTGCCTTTGATCGTCAAGCAAGCGCTCGCCCGTTTCGCTGAACCGCAAATCCAGTGTTTCTTGTTGACTACCGAATTTTGATGGTGTTGGTCCGCTTGTCCCCGCCTGATCCTCAAATAACAAGACTGAAATACGGCGCAGTTGCGGTGAGGATTTCCGTACAGTAAGTACGTGCTCCTGCCAGTCAGTTCCCGACCGGCAGCATCACGGCCTTCACTTCAGTCCGGTCCCCAATCCAGTCAGCCCATCAGCCTGAATTGCCGCATGTTCTTGGGTGGTAAGGTCCCACTCCGACAACCCCTGGGATCACCCATTCATCCCCTGCTGCCCCTTTACGGCGGTTCCCACCTTGCCATTCCCCCCTCCAATTCGGGCACTTCCATTTTAGCGTGCTGGCCTGCACTCAATTCCACGCATGGCAAGTGGTTAGGGTGTGTGAGACTAACACAGCGATCCTCTTTTTTTTAGCGCAGAACCACTGGACGGCGTTGCTAGCCTGCAGTTCTGCAACAAGACTGGACAAAAACGGGCGGACCCCCTCCTCAGCTTTCTTCAGAGGAAACAAGAGCCGACGACACGGGATTCCGGAATCCTAGCACGATTCACCCTTTCAGACTCTATCGACGTCGAGAGGTAGAAGACGATCGGGACTGCGACTTGCATTTGTTCCTTTTCCTTCTCTTCTTTTTGTTTGCCATTTTTCTGGCTCGAGGCGTGACAAGGCCGCGAAAATACGGCATAGCGACAACTTGCTTCTGACAAAGGAGGTCCCTGCTCCTGCTCCCTGCTGACATTGACAACTTGCTGCACTCTGAACGTCCAAGCACAATTGCGACGCGGTCAATCTGACACCTCAGAAAATATTTATTCGCAGACTCCGGCAGTCTGACAGGTCAAACAGGAAAACAAAAAGGCCGAACGTGGACGGCGAGAAGGAGAGATTGGTAACATTTTGACAAGGAATTTTGGGGGACGGGATCGAGACAAAATATCCACACCGCTGGACACCGCTGGCCACCGCTTTAGCGGCACATCGCCAGAACATCAGATTACCATCTCGTGGCTCCAACGCGACAAGCCTGCCTCAATAGCATCCACGTCATCTATCGCACATAAATAACCAGTCATCGTCATGGCCATGCTGGCATCAAAATCCCAGTTTACTGGGTCACTCGGCTCTCAAGCCTCGACTCTGGTCGCCAACACTCCACAGACAAACTACCACCCGACGAGACGAGCGCCCGCTGTCCCGATGGCTACTCAGTCTTTCCCCAGCCCTACCGACTCTGAGTTCTCCGAAGCAGACGGCCCCGATTCCGTAAGGAACTGGGATGAGGACCAGGTTTGCGACTACCTGCGAAGCATAAAATGCGGCGAGTACGACAAGATCTTCCGAAAGAACCACATCAATGGTGAGAATCTGCTCGAGATGGACAAGGAAGTCCTCAAGGAGATGGGAATCGACAAGGTCGGCGATCGAGTTCGCCTGTTCCTCGGCATCAAGAAGCTACGCACCAAGACATATGCGAACCAGAAGAAACGAAATAGGGTATGTGGCCGATCAAATCTCTAGCTGGAAAGAGGTTGCTTGTATACTGACGCTTTGTTCCAGGAATCGTTCGGAGGACTCGATATGCAATATGCCCCGACTTCGCGGTCGCAAGATTCGAAGCCAGCAGCATCCCAGGCTTCGAATAACAAGAGATACTCGAGACAGTTTGACCTTAGCGCGGCTACCGCCGAGCTTGCCAGAAGACCAGAGTCGCCCCAAACTGCTTCCTCCGACTACCGAAATAACACAAGGCAAAGGTACCCGACACACCAGGGAGGATATTCCAGCCAACCGACTCCTACTGCCTCCTCCAGGTTTCCCATGTCCCCTCCCGAACATCCTGCCACCGGTCGACTCGCAGCGGGCGGCCATACGCGAAATCAGTCAAGCGTTGACGGCTCACTTATGGCTGCGCTTCCCCAGGGCCAGGATGTGATCCGCGTAATATCAACAGGTGGCGTAACCAAGGTCGTCAAGATCGCCGACTGCAACACATGTGAGGAGGTTATGCGCGTGACGCTCCGAAAGTTCGCCCTGCGCGAGGATCACGAGCGGAATTACTGCTTCTGGGTGTTAGCTGGCGTGGATCCCGACCCGAACCAATGTCGCCGTTTGGGAGACACCGAGCTGTGGAGAGTCATCAAAGATCACACGCGCCCCGAGCGGAACCGTCTTATCCTGAGACGGGTTCCCGCCGGTGAGCCTGGTCAGGCAGAGCTCGAGAGAGCTGCCGGAATTGCCATGGAAGAAGCCCAGCAGACCCACAGCCGGGCTCTCGAATCTATCGACAAGAGGAGTCAGAAGAAGGTAGTCAAACTTCTAGGCGAGAGCTGGGAGACGATGCAACCGCCGCTGTCACCTGTATCATACCAAGAGCGAGAGAGAAATGTGTCGATCGCTGCCAGAAATCTCGAGCGCCCAGCGCCACCCGAGACACCCCGCGCTGGGCCCCGGCGCAAAGACCAAATTCGCCAGTTCGGCGGTCTCAGACCCCCGAGCGAACTCATCGCTTCCGACCTTACCAGCTACTTCCCAGACCACTCACGAGAAGCCATCGATAGGACTGCTCGGCTCTCAATGAGACGGTCAGCCCATCTCAGCAAACTGAATAGTCGTCTCAGCGTTGCCAGCACCCTCAGCTTCGCTTCGAGCATCCAGGATGCTCCCCCTATTCCCAACATCGCCGACAGTTGGTTGACGGCGTCAAACCAGATCAAGGCTCGCCCTCGCCCGCCCCACGGCTACAGGGACTCGGTCGCCTCCTCTGTGCTCGATACTCTGCAAGAGGAGTCGTCGCCCATTGAGCCAAACAGGAAATCTTATGTTTCCTTCGCCGATAGCGGCTCCGACACAGCCGCCGTCAGCATCATCGATCCCGATGGCAACATTGTACGACATAGCTACTTTGATGGCACAATGGGTGGCTCTGGAGGCTCCTCGCTGCAGGAAGTCGCCGAAGCCCTCGAGGAGGAAGAGGATGCCGACGCAGAGCTCCAGAGTTTCCTTGCTGGCGAGTCATGGGATGACAGCCAGTGGATGAAGGGTGCTCTGATCGGCCAGGGCTCCTTCGGTTCCGTCTATCTCGCTCTGCATGCCGTGACAGGCGAGCTCCTCGCCGTCAAGCAAGTCGAAGCGCCCTCCCCAGGTGCGAACAGTCAAACCGACACGAGAAAGAAGAGCATGATTGAGGCTTTGAAGCGAGAAATCAGCCTTCTTCGGGACCTGCGCCACCCCAATATCGTGCAGTATCTTGGCTGTGGCTCTTCGGCCGAGTACCTCAACATTTTCCTCGAGTACGTCCCCGGTGGCTCGGTCCAAACCATGCTCAACTCGTATGGAGCTCTTCCCGAGCCCCTCGTGCGCAGCTTTGTCAAGCAAATTCTTAACGGCCTTTCATATCTCCACAACCGTGACATCATCCACCGCGATATCAAGGGAGCCAATATCCTGGTCGACAACAAGGGTACCATCAAGATTTCCGATTTCGGCATCTCCAAGAAACTCGAGGCGACCAACATCCTCAACGGCGCCAACAACAACAAGAACCGCCCATCGCTCCAGGGATCAGTGTTTTGGATGGCGCCTGAGGTGGTCAAGCAGACCTCGTATACTCGCAAGGCCGATATCTGGTCACTGGGATGTCTTGTGGTGGAGATGATGACGGGCACGCATCCGTTCCCAGATTGTACTCAGCTGCAGGCCATCTTCAAGATTGGAGGGGCCAAGGCCGCGCCTACCATCCCGGAGCACGCCAGCGACGAGGCCAAGCAGTTCCTTGCTCAGACTTTTGAGATTGATCATAACAAGAGGCCTAGCGCGGATGATTTGATGCTCAGTCCTTTCTTGACGCCTGCTCAATAGACGAAGGCGGTGGCTGGGTATCTATCTATCTGCCCTCTCTTGTTCTTCTCTTTGCTATATATCTTGCTTGGTTGGCATCTCCCTACTGGTTGGGTTTCTTTTTTTCTTCTCTCTCCCAAAATCCTTGGCAAATCCATCTGGATGGGATATTTGGCTTGACTTGACTTTGCAAGAGTTGCATATGGTTGCTTGCTTGGCTAAAGTTTGGCAGACGAAGCAGAGGCCGGGTGATGAGTTTCTTCCTTTTCCAACTACTTCTATTCTCCACCTGTGATATTATTACTACATACTTTTTTCTCCGTTTTTATTCGCAAAGAACATTCTGGGAGTATGTATAAAGGGATTGACATTCGCAAGACAGAGACAAAGACAAACGAACTGGCTACATATGCACGCACATTTGAATGAAATGAATGGAATGAACTGGATGGGGGTCTGGGGTCTTTCTAGATAGTTGGGGGCTGGGGACGGAGGTCTGAGTTGTATAGCACGAGTGTGGAGGCACATATGAATCGACTTTTTATCGTCAACTTTGCCATTCTTCTTTTTGATTATGTGATCTGTGATTTTGATTTCCTGTTTAGTCACCGAGGTGTGTTCTATACTCCCAGTTCCCACGCAGCCATCCTCATTCATCAACATAAATACAGTCAAGCACTGTTTTTTACATGGCATAACTCGCAAGTCCTCAAAGCCGGTAAACCATGGAGTTTGTCACTCACTCACTTATTTTCATTGCCTGATATTTTCAACACTAATTGATGGATGACAGACAGTATAAGGAACAATAAAAAAGGAACTTCTAGAGTGATTGAAAGAGTTGTAAAAAAAAAAAAAAAAAAAAAAAAAGACAAAGGGAAAAAAAGAAACACTCGCTCGGTTACTTTTCTAACCTACCGTTCCCAACCCGTTTCGAAAGGATGACCTCTCGAAACGCTAGATACTATCCGGAATGTGTGCCCTTTCATCCGCCCGCCCAGTTCTAGTGGCCAAGAGCGCTCGCCCCAACTGAGCCATCCAAGCCTGTTTGTTAGGTAGATTGGATTTCTAGGGGTCATCACGATCGGTTGGGAGGAGGTCTGATAGGGGGACTTATATACCTCTTTTTGCGAGATGCTCGGGTTCGGTCCCCGGCAGGGCTTTATTCTTTTTAGTGCGGAGGTGACCCCCAAGTTGTAAGCAGTATCTAAGGTATCTATCTCTCTAGATATCCAATAGTGTCTATCATATAGTGTCTATCGTACAAGTAAGGGCAAGACAAGGTATAATCATCTATATAATACAATTATCGCAAGCCTCTAGGACTCCTAATATTTAATCTTTCCTACCCATCTTTCGTGCCTCTTCCAACCAACCGTCCAAATTCCAATCGACACCTCCATTAATACCAGGATTAACCACTACTTCCTTCTCCTCCCTGGTCTTCTCGTACGTCTTATTCACATCCCCTCCATCAAAAGTACGAACCACTTCTTCGTTCCTCTCAATCTCAGTCACTCCACCTTCATCCCATGCCTCCTCCTCATGCACCATCTTCTGCCCCGTGGACCTCCCCTTTTCTCTCGCCCGAGTCCGGTAACCGTCCCACCGATAACCAGGAGCCTGGCGCAACTGCAAGTCCCTCTCTACGGTGTGCAGCCAAGATCTCTCATCTCCTTCCGTCGCTCCTGGTCTAGTGTAGATATTGTTGATACCCTCCTCTCTGTCTTTTCTGTTGTTGTAGAGAGCCCTAAAGTTGTCTATTTCTTCTTGATACATGGGTTTATTATCCGCCTTCTTCTTCCTCGCAGTAGACGACGACGGCGTGGCCTGCTTTTCGGGGGCGCTGAATGGATCTTTTTCATCTACGGCTGGGTTCGTCTCATTCGCCTTGGCCTGTTGTCTGGTTCTGGTCTTTTTGGTAGTAGTAGTAGTAGCAGTTGACGGTATGGCTTGCTTTTCGAGGGCGCTGAATGGATCTTCATCTTGATGGGCGGGGTTCTTCTCATCTGCTGGCTCTAATTCTCGTGCCGCCCAGCTGCCATCACTAGGAGGAGTAGAAGTAGTAGCCGGTGGTGCTGTCCAATTTGGTGGTGGGAGTTTCGATATCTTTAACTGCCGAAGCGTGTCGACTCCATCACCGACGGCATCGATTCGTTTGAAGCTGGACGCGAGTCCCGGGATTCTTCCCCTCGTACGACCCGTAGAAGAGCGTGATGACATTTCCATTTGCCGCTCAATCCGCTCAACTGCCTGAAACGGATTCTCGTCGCCCATTAGGCCATGCCATGGGTCCCGTGATTTCCCTTCCAGAGCATCAGCAGAGCGTGGCTTGGAGTCCGTCAGATCATCCCATGGGTTCACGACTTCCCCTTCCATAGCAGCAGCCGAGGGTGGCTTGCCAGAGAGAAATTCATCCTTCTCCTTCTTCATCCCCTCGTCCGGTTCAACAAGCTGCTTCTCTTTCTCCATCAGCTCTTTCTCCATCGCCATCAACTGCTTCTCCTTTTCCGGCTCGACAAGCTGCCTCTCTTTTTTCATCAGCTCCTTCTCCATCCCCATCAACTGCATCTCTTTTTCTTTTTTGCTTAGCATCTCCTGCTTTTCCCACAGCTCTTTTGCCTTCTCTTCCAGCCGCTTCTTTAGTTCCTCCTCCCTTTCCCACAGCTCTTTTGCCTTGTTCTTCAAATGCCTCTTCGTTTCCTCCCTTAATAACCGAATCTCCCTTTTCATCAGCTGTTTCTCTTTGGTCAAGAGCTGCTCTTTCATGAAAAGTTTGTCGTTCTCCATCCTCCGTAGCTTCTCTGAGAAGTGATTTTGGCGCAGTATCAGCTCCTGCAGCTGCTGTCGCAATATTTCGTCGGAACTGGTGGTCTGGGGTGAATGCTGGTGCTGCGGCTTCGCGCGGGGCATGTTGCTTGGACCGAGGCTGGGTGGCTCTTGTGGCCACTGCTTGGCAACCAATGGCTTCTCTTCCTGTTTCAGTTCTACCTCTGGGGCGTTAGATGGTGTCATCTCCGCGTGCGCTTCAGTGCTGAGTGGTTTATGTGGCCACTCCTCGTCTGCCTCTGGGGCAGGAGACGGTAAAATTTCAGCGTACCCTCTACTTAATGACCTCGATATGTTATCAGTCTGCGTAGCCAAGGTGACAGCCGTGGCCTTGGCCGCCACCCGGCCCTCCGAGTCTTCGATCCACACTTTCCAGTTCTTTTCGAGCGGCAGGGCAGGCTTTCCTTCGGTGAAGCGGGAGACTTTTGTCATCTTGACACAGACCTTCATTTTCTGGCCGGCGAAGAGAGGACGGATGTTGCGGTACTCGATGGATCGAGTGACCCATGGCCCACTGCTGCCGACGTCCATCGCTTGTTGAGCCGCTTCGGAATCCGAGCGGCATTCCCTTTGCAGGGCAGAGAGCATCAGTACCAAAGTCAAGGGCCCGTGGACCAGCAGGCCCTTGTAGCCCTCTACGTTCCTGGCGTAGTCCGGGTCGAGATGGATGGCATGGGCGTTATAAGTGAGGGCGCTGAACTGGAAGAGAAGGGTGTGGTCTGGGGTGAATTCGAAGCTGGAGTCTGGAACTAGTTTCAGGCGCTGGACAGGGCTTGTTATCGATTTGGTTGCCACTTGGTCCTCTGGAGGCGCACTTGCGGGCTGTCGTAAAAAGAGCAGCTCCCTGGTCTCTTCGAGACTGACTACCCGGTTTACGCTGTTCCTAGGGTCAACAGAGTCCTGATTGGCAAAGTAGTGCCTCTTGATCTGCACCGAGACGCTTTCCTTCCCGGGGAGACTGTTGGCGCTCATGGTGGGTGAGCCGACGTCCTCGAGACAGAACCAGATCCGCGCAGGGTCAAAAAGTATCTCGTGGTTGAATTTCAACGAGCCACCGAGCCAGAGGCGGCGGACAAATGGCGGACCGGGGCACAAATCCTTCTCGGCGCCATCCGACATCAGCTCTCCAGTGGGTGGGAAGTATAGCAGGTGATGCCCTTGAGGTAGCCTCTCTCCTTTGCGATTCCATTTTTCAAGGCCAAGGATGGGCTCCCCATCACGACCTTCAGACTTATAATCCCAAATAGTCCAATGGGGCACCAGAAATTTCTGGCTTGGTAAGCACTCGGCAGGAAGATGGTTCAACAAGGCGCGGCTCAGGCAATGCGATGGCTTTACGTCGATTCTGTCACCCAAGAGTCTCGGCTGCGGGAAGCGTCTTGAGAATTCTGCTTTCGCCTGCTCCATGTACTCGGAGAGGTCCAGCTGGGTGGAGGAGGAGTCGCCATTGCTATTGCTCGTACTGGAGGAGGACGTTGTGATTGGTGTGACGTCCGTGCCAGTGAGATGGGTAGTGGTGCTTTCGGCCGTGGCGGTAGTTAAGCTGTTTGTAACATCCCTCGTGGAGGTGCTGTCGGCGGCGGTGGTGGGAGTGAGGGTGCCAATGAGCCGGGGAACGGGGACGGGAGTCAGTGCAGTTCCAACTCGAACGCCAGCGCTCAAGCCAAACCGATACGAGCAACGTGTAAGGAGACGTATCATTGTGTCCTTTCCACACTGGAGATGGGAAAAAGGACATAAAGTCTGGTGAATTAAAAAAAGTCTCCTTCAAGGTGTCAAATGAAAACCCTCAACTGGCAAGCCCAAACTCTCCTCCCGTCCTTGCACGTGGCCAACGAGCGATAGGGCATCCTATGGCCAATTGAGCTGAAAATTCGACCGCGAGAAGATGTAGTCGGATTCAGACTTGGCAGTTTGAATATGTGTTCCCAGACCGTCATCTCACATATGCACTCATCGGCAGATGCGTGAGAGCTGTCTTGCTCATTTTGATTGAAGCTGTTCGTTCTGTATCTCGCGATTGCAAGTATGGATTACCCTTGGTAACAAAAATAGTTAAGCGCACGTGACCTCAATACGTATTTTTCATCGCATCTTGGCAATACGGTTACCCTTTTCCGTATATACGTTGTTACACAATACGCCCAGGACTTCATTACCAACGCAATCAGGATTCAGAAACATAATCAAGACTTGAAGTAAGTAATATCTAGTGCTGTTAATGATAAGAGGCTGGAAGTCCTGTAGATGAGAGAAGTTTTGCAGAAAATAGATTATTGCCGAAGAATACAACGTGAAATGTCAAGTTTAACACCATATCTCACCATTCACTCGTTCCAGGTTGGTGACAGATTCCGATGGCATTGAGATGTGGGACAGGATGGTATCAGTTAAAGTAACAAATTTCTAAAGCCCATGTAAATTTGCAATGTATATAGAGGACTACTCCTCCGGGCCTTCTTCCTTATTAGACGAGAACCCCTCTAATAGAGACTGCAATGTATCCACCTTTGTATACCAGTAGTTCTTCTTCTCCGTTTTAGTCTGTCCCTCCTTTTCTTGTTCCTCTTCCCCATTTTCATTTTGTTCTTCGTCATCTTTTTCGGTTTCCTTTCCTTTTTCTTCTTCCTTGGTCCTTCCTATTTCGTTATTCTTACCTCCCTCCACTCTTTCCACCTCCCCGTGTACATCATCTTTCACCTCCTCATTCCTGGTCTCATCCTCGGATACATCAAGCTTCACTCTCTTCTCTCTGCCGATGAGCTCTTTGTATTCATCAAACATGCGCTTCGTGGGTCCCTCCGGGATCGACTCCTTGCCCTCTAGGTAGCGCTTCAGCGGGCCCTCGGGAAGAGGGTCGCCGGCGGCTCTGTTGATCATGAGCATCTCCACACCGCTCTCTGGATAGTCCAGCTGGTCCTGCGGCCGCTTCACGGCCTGGCGCCATTGGTCCATGTCCAGTGGCCTGCGCTCCCATATGTCGCGGTAGATGCCCCGATGGGTCAGCGCATTCCAGTGATTGACACGAGTGCGGTTGCGGTCGTCCACGATGATGGGGAGCGGAGACGAAACTCCCGAGCCGGGCTCGGCTAACAAGAAATCAACGAGAGCTTGCTGCTGCCAGTCAAGAAGCTGCGTGATTCGATAGGTCACCTTGCGTCGAGATGGGTGCAGGTAAATATTGGTAGGCTCGCCGGTCAGGTTCTCCTCATCGTCGAGCTCGGCGCGGCGATCAAAGAGCACGACTCCGCCGAGGATGCGGTCCTCTGCCCAGTAGCCGACCATGTCAGCCACGCCTTCGGGGTAGATATCCCAGGTAGTGTAAAAGCAGTTGTTGAAGACAGTTGGTAATGGCTCGAGAGGCTCCCACCAATCTGGCGCGTCGTCTGGTTTCGGCATGGTCCAGTTGATCATGTACTCGATGTCCCCTTGGTGCATGCGAAACTCAAGTTGGTGCAGGAGCACGCCAAATTGATGCAGCGCCACCGCTACCAACTCGATGAGACGAGTGTTGAACATTTTGGTGCCCGGAGCTGCTCCTTGGTATGCGTTGATTACCTGGCCCGAGGTTAGCCCTGGAAACAAAAAGTGCATGTAATGGGAGCCCTAGCCAACACACCTTGGGATCAAACGACAACATGGATGGTTCCCATTTGGGGCAGACTTCGCGAGCTTTGTCCAAGGCGCCGGGGCAGAGCTCTTCGTGATCCTCAAGCGGGTGGTCCCCCCAAAGGCCCGGGTTCCTCCGGTCCCAGGCGACGTCGGCGATCGGTAAGCCGTCAATGATTTGCGCATATGTAAAGATGGCATGTTCTGTTGCCAAGACATTGTTGATGGCGCGGATAAGGACATCGCGGTGGACGGTGTCGAGCTTGTTTATGGGAATGCGTGCCTTGTGATCGGCCCGGGCTCTCGCGCGGAGCTTCTCTTCCATAGCAGGCATTTCATCGGGATGAATATAAGGGAGACTCATCATGTGCAGATGTATGGTATTGATGTGTGAGGAAAAGCAGATATTCGCAAGCTGAATGATCTAGAGCAGGTCAGGGATGAACGAAGTGAAAGCTAAAATGATAACGAGACCGACAATAATTTCCCGAGGAAATCGGATCGTATCATTCGTCATCATCTGTCGGTGCAAGAACCAATCCGAGAATATCCTCGAACAACTTTGGATTCGTCTTTGAAAGGTTGGAAACGAAGTGACCGTTGGTTGTTCAGTACCGTATTTACCATGTTACGCTGCGGTAAGTAACGGTAAATTACCGAGAGTCACGTCTCGTGCTCCTTCCCGCGCGCGTATTAGTCTGGCGAACCCATGGCTGTGCCGCTGACTCCCTTGCTGAAATGCTACTTTAGCTCCTAGCAATGTTCGCCTGACACCCCATAAGAGGCTTGGTCTTGGGGTCCAACTGCCACCTCGAATGCTACATAGAACTGCTCCAACAAGCGGTTGTCAAAATAAACCAGAAGGCTGAGGCCCGCAACAGCCGTTTCAACTCGCATCATGTCGGCCTGAAAGCGGCCACCTTTTGCCTTGTTGACCTAGGCGGGTGGGCAATATCCGGACTCCATAGGTACGCCCCAAAACGAGGCTCAGTATGTCATTCATGTAACCCGTAGACTCCATCCATCCAACAATGTAAGTGCCACAGCTGCGTTAGAGCACTTGTCGAGGTAGGTAGTATAAGGTCCTCCTTACATAGCTGAAGATTACAACCAACTGTATATCTCTCGTATAGCGTTGGGCCCTGGAAGGTCAGTACTACTATGCTGCAACTGGAATGGTCCTCGATTTCCCCACCAGTCGACCAAATATATATCCTAGTATACATATCTGGAGCCCACCTTCTAGGATAAGAGCCAGGGGAATGGAACCAACAGTAAATATGGGCGGTTGCAATAACCTTGCAGGTAAAAATGTCTGGACATCTGGCCCTCGTTTCTCTCAACTTGACTCGAACAGCAGGCCAACAGGGCAAGACCAGCCGCCCGTGATGCTTGGCTGAGTTCGCATATCCAATTCTGGAAACATGAACTCCCAGAAGACTACCACGGCCAGTATGTCTCGAGATTATACCAAGAAGTCCTTTTAGTAGCTAGGCAAGACCTCAGTATATAATATGAAGAACCTACTCTTGACGTCCACTCACTCGAGGATATTCGCTATTACACAACATCGACATTCCGTATTCTTTTCCTAGATCTTTATTCTCTATCCTTCATCTGTCTTCCCTAACCAGCGGTCTTCCCTCCTTGATATCCCTATTATATATACTCTTTAATTCTCCCCATCATGTCTCAATACCTGTCGGTCAACAGCTACAGCTCAGGGTCAGGGTCAGGCACCCGCTCGCGCTCTAGTGGCCGTGATCGTTCAGACGACCGTGATCGCTCCAGTGGCCGTGATCGTTCCAGCGGTCGTGATCGTCCTGATGGTCGTCGTTCACGGTCTCCCACCGGTCAACGACCCTCATCAAGCCGGGGGGGTCTCGAAAGAGAGGTGCTGCCGGAAGTGCGCGTGCTGCTGCAAAACCTATCGAATCCTGAATCTTTGACAAGGGTTCCGCGAGAATCACGGACCTTCCGGTTCACCGTCTTCGTCCTGCATTTCGCCATATCGCTTATGGAATCAGAGAAAGGCAGGGCCGCTCTGATCAAGACCGGGCACCAGGTCTACCAGAACTGGAATCGTCATGACAGGAAAGATGTCATCTTCCGGGGTGACGTGCGCCGCCATCCCGAGCTCATGGACCAGGCAGTCGACAAATTTCTAACAAACATCCGCAACGACCCACCCAACATGATTGTCAGCTCGCGTCTCATTGGCGAGGGCGTGGTTCAGCGCCAGACTTGGGCAAATGTCAAGCCCGACTTCGAGGTGAAGTGGGGAGTTGTTTTTCGTCTGAATAAAACAGTAAGTAAGGTCCTTCTAGGTCACTTTGAGTTACCACTCACTCCATGTACTCAGGTTATCGATAATGCCATTGCGGCTGCTGAGGGTGGCTATAAGGAAGAATTTCAGCGCTTCCTCTTCCTCATGGGCATGTCGACCGCGCACGAGCTGGTTCATGCCTTTGTTGGCGTCCTGACGGGCGACTCCACGACGCTTACGCCGCCACCCGTCAACTTCCCCCGGCAGGGCAGTAGCACCTCGGCGCCCCGTGGCGAGTCCGGCCGCTACTTTGAGGGTGAACTCGTTGGATTCCTCGTCGAGGCATACTACCGCGAGCATAATCTGGGCGACCAACAAGCCGGCAAGCTAGTTGCCCGGGCCCGTGGTGCCCAGGGCACCGTATACTACCACATGGACGAGGACTGGATGTTAGCCCGTCTGGCGCTCAGTATGTCTCCTCCCTTTGTAGAATAAAGAGATGGGCTGATGAGATTTGCTAACCTGTTGTATTCTTCCCATTAGATTTTGGGGCAAACAACTTCCCAGCCCCTGTCAGTTCCTGGATACCTACCCGTGTGAACCTATCCGATATCGCCATGGAAGCAAAGCGCCAGCCCTCGGGCGAAGATTTTGGGGATCGGGATCTCACCGCTTTTATCACACGAATCAATAACATGCCCGTGGAAAGAGTGGGCAACGCCGAGCTCCGAGAAATTATGAGCATGGCCGTGCTTCCGGGGAGAATCCGTCCACGTGAGGTAGCCAAGGTAAAATAAGGGTGCATAAGAGACCTGAAGTACACATGAAGAAGTGCTGGAAGATCAGGACTGCAGTTGGCGTCTCTGTAATTATATAGAATTGAATTAGACAGATAAGGTCTCTTGCCGTTTCTGTATACCTTGTCCGTTAGTTTCGAGTCTAAAGAAATACTCATCATGCTTTTCTTCTGATCATCAGTTTGGCACGGACTTACAAGACGATGCGGTTTTTTCCCGGCCTTGTTGGCCAGAACACCCTTTGCTCTCATTGATTCCGGTTCCCAACTATCACATTGTGATGGTGCTAGAGGGCACTTCCGCCCATCACAAGGCATCATGCACTATGACCTCTAGATTGCACCCCGGCGAGTGATCTGCTGGTACGAATATGCGCCGTGCGTTCTGTAGACCCTGTCGCCAAGAAAGGAAGTTCTGGATCGCATTTACCTCGATTCAAAACACGAACACTGTACACAAGCACTGAGCGGAACTTGATGGTGAATACGAGAGGAGGAATAACAGATGGGGAATCTCTTTGGAAAGCTAACAAGGGGAAAATCGCAGTTGAACCTTCCCGTAAACACACTTGATGAAAATGCACACAAAGAAACTCCCCTTTATCCGTTGTTGAAACCATTCATGAAAACCCTGTTTTTAGGTGACCGTACCTGACGCTCCATTCCTCCAACTTGACTACCAACACCAAGAGCATCTCCTTTTCTGGTTCCCTTCCTCTCAACGCCCAGAAAACAAAAGAATGGGAGGAATGGACAGGTGTGTCTGATGCGGGCATACTGGAGAAGGACCAGTTTCCGATGCGAAGGTTGCCACGAGTTGAGTATGTGGCGTCTATGAGCTTGTTAAATATTTTAAATAAGAAATGTTTGCAATTAAGAGGACTTGGTGTATGCTTGCTTAGGGAAGGGGTAACTACCATTATTGCATTGTGAGTTAGTATTTTGTTCAAACTGGTAAACAAACACGCATAGGGGAAACTCACGAAGGACCAAGCTCCTTGATGCTCAAGCGGGCAAGCCATTGTCCCATGTCGATAGCCTCAGCAAGAGGGCGGCCGTCAACAATACCAGCGCAGAAACCACCGGCAAACGCATCACCAGCACCGTTGGTGTCGCAGATCTCCGATTTCGCAAGCGGGTGGACCTCGTACTTTGTGACCTTGTCCTCGCCCTGGACTGCCACAATGGTGGGTTCAGTACCGTGGGTGACGATAGCGACACGCTTGCGTTGCGTGTTTTCCTTGGGTAGGTTGGCGAGCGCCTTGGCAATCTCCTCGAGGTCGGTAGTTCCCAGATTGTGCGAAGCAGCGTACGCCTCAGCTTCGGCCTCGTTTCCAATGACATAGTCCCAGTACGGGGCAGTGGCGTCGAGAGGGTCCTTGAAGAACTGAGGGATGAATGGGGCAGAGAGAGAGAGAATCAAGGGCTTGTTGCCGCTGGCAGCCTGCTTGCAGAGCTCCATGATGGCCGGGGGGCAGACAGTCAGGTGGTAACCGCCAACGTAGTAGACCTCGGCATTCTCGACGAGAGACCATACCTCGGGCTTCTTGAGATGCTCGAGGTCGTAGTGGTTGGCAGCACCAAGCTCAGTGACCATGCTGCGGTTCTCGCCGGTGATGACGACACCACACCGGCCGGTGGGAACCTTGGGGTCGACACGGTACTCGACACGGAGGCCGGCCTGCTTGACGGCATCATGCAGAATAGCGGCATACTTGTCGTCGCCTACACCTCCGAGATAGGCGACACTGTTGGGAGGAAGAATGTACTGCGCACCACGAGCAGTGTTCTGAGCCGCACCACCAGCGATCAGCTTGGCATCATAGTTGTTGAGGAGGTCCTCGAAAATCCCCAGGTGCTTCTCCTCGGCCAGGATGGCATCGTTGTCCTTGAGGCCGTACTTGTCGAGCAGCTCCTTGTTTCCATAGGCCTGGATGTCTGTCGCAAGGTTGATGATGTGTTAGCCAAATGATTGATAAGAAGTTGCATTGTCGAACCCAGCAAATGACCCAATATAATAGACAGTCTTGTTCTTCTTTCTCCACAAACTCTCGTAGCGGTGAGAAGTTCCAGTGAGCAGGAGAGTGCGTCGAGACACCAATTGGGAAGGATACCGAAAACCAAAACTTACCAAGAAGAGGGTTCTCCAAGCACAAGAGTCTGAAGTCCTTGGTGGGTGCCATAATGCTTCTCGTTGGGTGGATAGGATGTGGTGGTGATGGGAGTATTGATGCTTGACAGAGAAATTGTTGCAGGCAGAGGATGTTGACAAGAGATAGAAAGTATGGAGGGGTAGAAAGCAAATGGCGGGGTTTGGAGAGCTTTGGAGTAGTTTGGACGAATTTCCGTCTTCGGCCATTTCCCGGGTTCAGGTGCAAGTACTACCATACTGCTTGAACCATGGTGGAAAGCACTGATAGGTCCACTACCACCTAACCCACACACATATTGATCTAGTTTCTTGTTGATGTTCATGGTTCTCCATCGACTAGAAGGAAGGTCGAGAGGAGTTCAGCAAGGGCGCATCCGTTCATCGTAGACCTGCAACACAATGAGACCAGTTCCAGCCATTACCGTGATCACAAGATGTACCTTTCTCTGTCCGGCTAAACTTCGAATTGGAAGGGGGAAGTCGCAGTTAGTTGATGGTATCCAGAAGACGCAATACACGCCTATTTCTTTTTGGGCCCCATAAGCCTCCATTTGGTCTGGTTCGAGGTCTCTCTGGGCATTTATTGAAGGTACCATATGTGTACATCCGCTCGTCAGGCTGTCAAGACATGAAGCCATCATTTTAACAGATTGCTTGTAGCTTCTCGTGTACCAAGAACTACCTGCCATGAACACTTCCATAATTCCTTCTCTCAGGTCTGGCGATTTCACTCCACTGAAGCAAGCAGAGTTGTGAGGCCGAATTTAAGCTTCCACAATGGATGGAGCACATCACCAGCCCGAGAGGAAACAGTGCAGGAGAAAAAAAGTCCCTTCTTGCTTCACGCATCAATTCATAATTTGAAAGAACCCCGCTACGCCGTTGCCCGTGATTTTGTTTTCGCCGGTCCTTCCTGCTTGCATGACGTATCAAGTCCTTCGTGGTCTCTTGCTTCCCCGACAAGGCCAAAGAAGAGACGGCTCCAGAAAAAAAAGCCAGCACTGCTCATAGCTGCTGTTGGGAATCACTTTTTATTTCTGTTCGGGCCCACAGAAAGAATAAGTCTTCCCTCCGCTCCAGCAGTCCCGGAACTACAGAGAAGCCAAGACCAATGCAATCCGTTGAAAAACCCCTACCCAGATGTAGAACCATGAAAGCCTTACTCCTTCGTCTTCTGGGTACCACGCAGCAGACCCGTTCTTCTCGCAGCAATAAGACCCGCCTTTTGACCCTGGGCAGCGTATCGGGAAATGGTCGACGCCTTACCAATATGTTGATGGTTACCCTGTCGCGGCATGTCAGCTCTGTCTCCATACGTTCAGGACCGGAAATACTTACACCACCGTGGGGATGGTCGACGGGGTTCATGGCAACACCACGAGTCTTGGGCCACCTGTTGCGCTTGACAGCGAACTTGTGCTTGGCACGCGAAGCCTCTGTAATCAAAAGTTAGGAAATCTGACCCGACAGGAAAACCATTGCGCATGACCGGGAGTTACGTACTGAGGAGGGGCTTGTCTGTTCTGCCACCACCAGCGACGATACCGATCATACCACGAGACGAGCTGCTGACGACCTTCTTGGCGCCTGAGGGGAGCTTGATGCGGGTCTTGCCCTCATCTGGGTTGTGGCCAACAACGGTGATGTAGTTGCCGGAAGTGCGGCCGAGAGTGCCACGGTCACCGACCTTCTCCTCGACGTTGGAGACGACGGTACCCTCAGGGACGGAACCGAGCGGGAGGACGTTGCCGACAGTGAGAGCGGCGTTCTTTCCGGCATAGATGAATTGGCCAGTGTACATGCCCTCGTTCGCAATGAAAGTCTCCTGCTGCTTCTGAAATTTGTAGGGCGAGTTGAAGACGACGCGGGCGAGAGGCGCACCACGGCCGGGGTCGTGGATGATCTCCTTTACGATACCACGAATGTATCCATGGCGCTCGGAGTAGTCGAGAGAGCGGAACTTGGCAGGAGCCTTCCTCAGGCGGGTGTTCGCCGTGAAGATGCTGCCGCGACCTTTACGCTGGTTACGGATCTAAAATTCGAGAGACAGCAGACGTTAGCATCGTGATTTTCGGTTGTTTCTCTATCTCCCAAGTGCTGGACCTATTTCCGTCGAAATTTCGTCGATTGACAGCATCGCCTGCGATCGGTCGAGCTCCGTCGAAAGTTGCGAAGAAAACCGGTGCAATGAGATCTGGATGACGGATTGAGAATTCGAGTATTACTTACGACGCGACCCATCTTGTCCTTCCTTGATGATGTGGAAGAAAAGGACTAGGTTGACTCGGTGGATGGTGGTGTTGCTTAAGATGCGACTGGAGAGATGCACGAGGTTATTTTTCCAAATTTCTCTGTGTGGAAGCACTAGCCACACAGCCGAATGGTCGTGGTCCCCCCAAGTGCCCTAACGCGGGGGATAATGTGGCACAGCTGTCAAAAGGTGGCTCAGCTTCCGCAAAATCACGTGGGGAAGACTATGAATTGTGGACCACAGTGCTTTAATCAGTGCGTACTTACTCGTTCCGCACGGTGCGCCTGAAATGACAGGCGGCCAGGCCGTTGGCAGCGGCAGCCACAAGTGATGAAAGCAAGGACAAGCCGACCAGCATCCCCACCCCTCGCCTCGCGTCTTTTGCCCAACCTCACAACCTCACAGAATCGACATGCCGAACCCATGGACCTGGATCATCACGGCCTTCGAACCCGGCCGAAAATATGTCAATATGAATTTGTGGTAAAGTTCAATCTCTGCATCTTATGTATCTAGAAAGACTCTTGCTAATAATGTCCAGAATCGTGATTGAATCGCGTCGGTGGCTTTTATCGCCGCTGTCATGAGAGGTCTTATCATGAAATATCGTGAATTTCACAGGTTTGGGGCTTCATTGCTTCCGGTCTGATTTATGTGGACCTCCCGTGCTGAGCGAGGTTGGGGCGTGCTTTGAAAACCGATCAAGCGATCGATGGATAGGTGCAGTGCGCGCTCTTTACATCCCAGACCAGACCTCAATGAACCCCAATTCAACCACCAAGTCAATGGTTACCGTTGAATGAGTCGAGCTTCCGATTAGAAGCTGAAATGATGTCGACGGTTTGCCGGTATCCTTTCTCCGTTGGGTATAACAGCCGCCGAGAATCGCTCATGCGTGCTTTTTCTGCGAGTGCAAGACACGCTTCCTGTGGTTGTAATTCATCGAAGATTTCGCCAGACATTGTGTTTTCAATGAAAGTTTTTACCGATCCGCACAGTCGTGATGGAGGCAAGAAGAAGCTGTGGCACTCTGCGTCGCTGGAACGGAGACGGCCTGCGCGTGGCAGAGAATTGCCGTCCCTGGTCTGCAAAGCCTCGACACGTTGGCCGCATAACGAGATTTCGTCATTGACAGATCAAAAATTGCTTTGGCTACATCTCAAGCTCTGCAAGCTGCTCTGCGCTGTCAGTGGGGTTTTACGGGTCGGACTGGTAAGTAGGTTGGAACATTTCTCAACAACACGATTTCGATGCCGGACACGCTGTTCGACCCGAGCATGCTCCCAGTCATCGTGATGATGACGCGGGGTATTCAGACGGCATGTTCCAGTCCTTACTCCCCTTCTTGGCTTTACGAGGTTCTTATGCTTGGCCCAGTCATGTGGGGTCAATACTGAGAAGGGCGATGGACACAGCTTCAGTCGAGACGTTTGTGATGTTTGTTCTGGGAGTTTGGATTGGCTCTGGAATGGTGCAAGGGATGTTGGTTGTGTTGCGCGGCAGAGTCCATGTGGTGAATGGGACATGTTGGCGGTGTGATGGCCTCAGAGAGATGGCACAGGACTGGACTGGACAAGGGAACGAGGAACAAGGAGTCAGGAGTGGCCAGCAGGGACAGCAGCCTTGTGGACTCTTGCGATAAGTTAGACGTTTTAATCGATTTAATCAGACCAGCCTATCACGGCCTGGTTTCTCTTGTGCACTTGAACTGAGGCTGGCGGGCGTGCCCTGGACGATCAAAGGTTGGCCCGTACGTAATTTCTGCCGACCCATCAGTCTTCCCTCCTGTCAACTCAACTGCCTGTCTTTTAAACCGATGCTCCCCTCCCACACTTTATCGCCTCCACATTCCCGAGCCGCACTTGGACCTCACCCCTGCAAACCACCAAGACGCCATCAATATTTCCCTGCCTCCAACGCGCAAGCAGACAAGCAAGACCACGAGCAAGTGCGCAAAGATGGCAGACGACGATTCCTCTGACCTTTCATCGATTTCCTCCTTGTCGGCGCCGCCGTCCGACGATGAATCCGACATTCAATTGGAGAAGGAGCATGGGATCCTGAAGTTCTTCCATAAAGTGGACAAAAGTCCGGCTCTGCAGCACAAAGAGCCATCACCACCACCGCGCAAGAGGGAGCCCTCTCCGCCCCACGAATATGTTCTGGCTGATAATCCAGACATTGCTGTACGTATTTCTGCCCTCAATCGCGTCGTTGTTGCACCAGAACACGAAAGTTCGCGTGGGCGGATTTGACGCTGCAGAAGGGGCTCCAAAGCCTCGACGCCACCAACCCTGCAACCCACCAAGACTGACATTTTACTTTGCGACTTTTTAGTTTATTGTTATGTTTCGATCTCGATTCACCGAAGCGTTCTCCAAGAGTTTACCGAATTTTGGCCCACAAGAACTGGAGCGCGACGTGGTCGAGACGATCCCTGGCGAGCGCGTCGAGCAGTTCCTGTGCGCGCTTCTTAGTCTTCTGCTAAACCGCAAGCAAGATGTCAAGTATGTTATGCGATCATGTTCTCTTGATTGGCCTGTGAAGAGGTCTTGTCTGTTTGTGTTATTGGTGTTGACCTCATTCTGTTCTAGGCCCGGACACTACAATCGCGCACTCGAGGAGGCCATTCAAACACACAAGAGTCAATGGGCTAAAGACTGGGAGGCTAAAAACCCGCTCTCAGGGGCATCTACCTTTGCTTCCATGTCCCCTGTGCAAAGAGTATGGACATCTCTCCTCGTCCAAACAAAATGGCAACCCGCTGACTTGGTCAATCTTTGCAGCTGACGCTATTGCGCACACTCGTCCAATGGACCCTCTCCTCGTCCGATGTCGTCAAGACGATGATCAATCAACATTACAAAAACCGTCACGATGACGATTTGAATATCACTTTGAGCGTGCAGCCTTGGGGCAGCGACGGTGACAAAAGACGCTACTTCTTGATCGAGGGCAACGATGACACGGCATTTCGAGTATACCGAGAGAGTAATCCTGCCGGTGTGCAGCGCACTTGGTGGAGCGTGGCTGGGACAATTGACGAGCTGAAAGCCCTCAGCGAGAAATTGGAGAAAAACGATGGTGGTCCCAAGGCTCGCGCTCTAGCCAAGAGAATGATGGCCAGCATTCCTCGGTTCGAGGCCACAGAAGAGAAGCGTAAACGTCGCGAGTATCGGCTGATGCGCAAAGAGGCCTTCAAGCGTCCAGAGCCGGGTTTCTCTCTGTACGAGGGTCGCACAAGAGGGAAGCGCATGAAGTATACCTATTCCGACGACGAAGAGGACTATACCGACTCTTCCAACCGCCGTTCGAGTAGGAATACCAGAAACCACACTCCAGCCGAGCCAAGTGGTCCAGTCACAACAGCCAGCGGACGACAGATTCGGGCGCCTAACCGTCTAAATGCGGACGTGGCGACCAGCGGGACGTTGAGCGCCTCCAACAGTGTCCAGGGAGACACACACAACGGAGATACAGAGATGGCCCATGATGAACAGACTTTGGGTAGAGGAGGACGGCCCCGGCGATCTGCGGCAGTCAATCATGGCACAAACGGGTGGAACAACCCCAAGAAGCGGAAATCGGAGAACTACGAGTCCGACGAAGACGACGGAGGTAGCACACCGGACTTTGGCGATGACGAAGAGGATGACCACGTCCCTGATGAGTCAGACGACGAAGAGGACGAATTCGCCGACGACGTGGTGGACGACGATATCGAGGAAGAGAATCTTGTCCCCACTTCGCCCAAGATCTTCAAATTCCCCGTCAAAGCCATCATTGATGAGAACGGCAAGGTTAAGAAGCTCCCTGGTCCTCCACCACCCGTTTCTGGCCTCATCACGCGCAAACACCCTCGAGCGGCTCACCGGAATATCATCGTGAGCGACGATTCGTCTAATCCTACCACACCCGGAGCTACGGGGATGGGCCGAAATGGCGATGACGATGACGATGATGACGATGTGGTGATGCAGGAGCCGGAGGAGGAAAAGCCCGTCGCCGAGTCTATCGATGTCGTGGTGAAGCGGATTCCACCACCGCCCACCCCTGAGTCGTCGCCCGATGTAGCTGCCAAGAAGACAGCAGTCGAGAGCTCGGCGCCAGTGGCCACGAATGGCAATATTCTCACCAAAGAAAATCCCCCCCCTGCTGCTGTTGCCAATGGAGGAGAGGAGAAGAAGCTCGAGGACGTTGTCCTTCCCTTGCGGAGTCCCTGATCTACCATGGACAATGAGAGATCATGTATATTGGTCTTGCTGGCTATGGTACAGAACTATAAAAAGTATGCAGTTGTATTGAGAAGCGGGGAAGCGCCAAACGAGATGAGTTGTCGATTGGGTTGTCGTCCCACCACCCACAGGAACACTCTCGAGGACTGTAATTGGGCGATTCGTGGTGAAGGTGGGATCAACGCGTACTTATTGCTATATTTTTCACGTTCTTTTACTTCCTGTACGCCTTGTGTGCAGATTAGACTCTGGTATGGCATGGGGAGGTTGGTAGCGGGAAAGGGGGTGTTTGGGCGAATGTGGAAATTTTATTAGTGCTGTCTGGTAAATAAAACTTACATGGGAGGTATTGTCAAGAGTTTGACCAGGAACTGCGAACGACACTGGGAGGGGCCAGGAGCGAGAGCGAATGGGAAGCAAACTAATAGCACGCTGTATGGGCTGTATACTTGGGTGCGATACGGCTACATGCCTAGTACTACCTCCCTATTCTAGCAGAACGTACCATGAGGAAGCAGGATTACATTACTTAATTATTTGAGTCCTGCGGTGAACGCTTTGGTTGCAAATACCTGTCTGGGCTGTGACTTCTATTGTAACGAGAACGGATTTTGGCCCAGATGCTGTGCAAGATCCGTAAATACTGCCGACCAAGGAACTGGAACGAGGAACTTGTCTGCCTGCCTGGCAGACACCGATTTATATAGACATTCATGTACAGCCAGCGTTTGGAAAGAGAGGCCTACGATTTCCATCAGAGTGCCTCTAACACATGTATTCTTTAATTCCAATACTTTCCAAGCACTCCCGAGCCTCGACTTATCGCCCGAGAAGATTACATCTGTTTCCCAAACTTGCTCTTCAGAGACGAGCCCGGAGGGGGAATCGGCCAGTTATTCACGCCATACCACCACCTCCGTAACCGAGCACCGAGAGAAGACCCATGGACCCTTGCGTTGCGATTCCAGTATTGCCATCCGCAAATGGCGAGGTTGTAGAGAATTCCTTGGGCAAAGGGCATCATCACCTGAAACATATACATGTTAGGAGCTTTCATCTTCTGGTATTCCGTTTTTGGCCAGCAAAGAGCAACAACATACCTGATCCCTAGCCGTAATCAATCCAATCTTCCACCATGTATCCGCCTCGCGGATGCTGTGGAGGTATGATTGTTCATAGCGAAGGTCGGGCAGCGGAGGGAGGTGACGTCCGCGCCTGCTACGAGATTTGCCGTGGAGGATGCTGAATGGCTGGGTTTCTTCATCGACTAGTTGTAACTCGTCGTCTTCCTCGTCAGTGTCTAGCTCGTCGTCCTTGCCGCCGTGGTGGAGGCTTTGGAATAGGGATTTGTAGTGCTCTGTGGTTGTTTCTTTCTTGGTTTGGATTTCGACTTTCTCGGAAGATGCGACGGGGGCTTTCTCTTGTTCTTCTGACTGTTCGAGGGTTACGGGTTCTCTCTTGGAGGTCGCTGTTGATGGGTTTATATCGTGCTCGGCGGAGGGGTCTTTGTTGATGTGTGCTGTCTGGATGGTCTCGGCCAGCTGGAGAGGGATAGAGGATGCCATGGTTGTGGTTGTGTTTTTCCAATCTCCCTAATACGATTTACCAAGTAGCGAAGTTGGGGATATCAAGTGTTCGTGTCGTCGGTGCTACGAGCGATAGGTGTTGCGCTCGAAGGCTCGAATGCTTGTCGTCCAAAGAGACAGTCGCGAGCAGCCAATCCGCGTCGTTCAATGCCAGTCTGGGGTCAGGGAGCTCGGACGCAAGAGAGTGGGTCCAAGGTTTACCAGAGGGTAAAATTTACAGGGGGTAAATCAGTGCCCAAGGCTCAACAATGACGTCTGCGCTCACTAACACCCAACTTCAGCCGGCGCAGTCCGCCGAACCTTTCAGGTCGATTTGCCTCGTTCTGTCCTGTAGTGTACAAGAACTTGGTTATAGGCTTCGCAAAGCAATCCACGGGTTTCCATCCAATCCTATGTATCTATTTGACAGAGCCAGCCAGGATGCGCGGTTTCTCTCGGCTAGGCAAAGAAATATGGGAATGCGACCGCCAAGGACCGTCGACTCAAGGATGATGAGAAAGAAGTGAATACATCTACAGTATCAAGCCAGGTGAACCTGAACAGTCAAGTCTGTGTCGATTTTGAGTAAATATTGCATCGATGACATGGGGAGTATATGATTCCAGACTGAGATTCTGTAGTAGATAGATAGATATCTGCCTTGACTCAAACCTGGCTCACAAATGACTGCGGCTGTCGCAACTTTCATCCAACATGCGCCAGGCGCCACCCGAAACAACGGGCGATCTTCAGCCCCAGGTAAGCCCGTAGCCAATGAACAGTCGGCGGGTCAGAAGTGTGGGTCTCGCTGGAACGCCCACCGCCTTGACCATAAAAAGGTCTTTTTAACCACGGCCGAAACCCCTCTTCAAAGCACAACCCCACCAAATCCAAAAGCACACCCACGCGATCGATCAAGGCTCAGCAAAAATACGAGACTTCGCCATAGAAGGGGCGACAAGAGGTCATCAATCCACTCGCGAACGCGATAACTCTTGGGCAAAGTCCTACCAGTCAAAATGAGCGACCCCAACGCCAGCGAGGCCGAGAAGAATGTAAGCCAAAACGATCCGAACAGGTGGCCATCCGGCCTACCCCGAACAAAATTCTCGAGTGTGTCGAATTTCGGCGCTGACGTTCCTGCTTTCTTCCAACAATTAGATCGAGATATGGAAGGTCAAGAAGTTGATTAAGCGGCTGGAGGCTGCTCGTGGAAATGGAACCAGCATGATCTCTTTGATCATCCGTACGTCACCTCTTCAAGATGGATGTCACACCTTTTAGGGGTCGAAATTCTAACTTTTTCGACAGCTCCCAAGGATCAGGTTTCCCGAGCGGCCAAGATGTTGGCTGAAGAATATGTACGCTTCTCGCCTATCACCCCTTGGTTCGTTTTTGTATGGAACGTGTTCTGACGCATCTCACAGGGTACTGCATCCAACATCAAGTCGCGTGTCAATCGTCAGTCCGTGCTGTCAGCCATCACCTCGACCCAGCAGCGTCTCAAGCTCTACAACAAGGTTCCTCCCAATGGACTGGTCGTCTACTGCGGTGAAATCTTGACCTCGGAAGGCAAGGAAAGGAAGGTCAATATCGATTTCGAGCCATTCAAGCCCATCAACACTTCACTCTACCTCTGCGACAACAAGTTCCACACCGAGGCTCTCGCCGAGCTGCTCGAGTCTGACCAGAAGTTCGGATTCATCATCATGGACGGTAACGGTGCTCTCTTCGGTACTCTCAGTGGTAACACGCGTGATATTGTCCACAAGTTCTCGGTAGATCTCCCCAAGAAGCACGGTCGTGGTGGTCAGTCTGCTCTTCGTTTCGCCCGTCTGAGAGAGGAAAAGCGTCACAACTACGTCCGCAAGGTCGCCGAGTTGGCCGTCCAGAACTTCATCACCAACGACAAGGTCAACGTTGCCGGTATCATTCTGGCTGGTTCTGCCGATTTCAAGAACGATCTCAACGCATCCGACATGTTCGACAACCGTCTAGCCACCAAGGTCATCAAGGTCGTCGACGTCTCGTACGGTGGAGAGAACGGGTTCAACCAGGCCATCGAGTTGTCTTCCGAGACTCTCGGCAACGTCAAGTTCATCCAGGAGAAGAAGCTCATTGGCAAATACTTTGAGGAAATCAGTCAAGATACCGGCCGCGTCTGCTACGGTATCGAGGATACCCTCAAAGCTCTGGAGCTCGGCGCTGTCGAGATTCTTATCGTTTTCGAGAACTTGGAGGTCACCCGCTACACTCTGAAGGACAGCACTGGTGCAGAGATCATTGTCCATGCTACTAAGCAAGAGGAGCAGGGCAGCCGCGACAAGTTTTTGGATAAGGAGACTGGCACGGAGATGGAGGTTGTCAACCAGGAGTCCTTCCTGGAGTGGATTGCCGAGCATTACAAGGACTTCGGTACCACACTCGAGTTTGTTTCGGACCGATCGACCGAGGGCAATCAGTTCGTCAAGGGCTTCGGCGGTATCGGTGGCATCCTCCGGTACAAGGTCAACTTTGAGCAGTTAGCTGAAGTAGATGACGATGATGATTACTACGACGATTGACAGTTTGATTCCCTCGTGGATAGCGAGGGACCCAGAACTCAAGCCATCCCGTCCGAGCTGACGACGACACCGTCTGATGACCAGCCGCCCTCCAAGCCACGAAGCTCAGGGAAGATCTCGCTAGCACAGCGGCGGTTGGACAAGGGGTTCTCTGCGAGCCCAAGCCCGAGCCATCAGAGTCAGGTGTTGCGCCCCAGTCCGCTTCGCTCTGTGATGACGGCTTCTTGAGTTCGAGTAGCGGATCTATAAGTAAGTCCTTCCAGAGGCCTGGTACTTGTCTAGATAGTCCAATCATTAACATTCAGTAAACAAAAATAGAGGAGAAATTGCCTACGAGGATCGAGAAGCTGAAACAAGTGCAAGGGTACTTCATTGCAGGGCTCGATCAAGAATGGATTGATTGATACGCTTTGGGACGTTGGGAAAAAGGGAAACAGCCCAGATCCGGTAGTATGGGGACCATTCGTCGCATCTTGCGCCGTAGCTGCTAGCATTTTGGCTGCGGTGTCTAACTTCGCTCATTATTACGTCTTTGTAGCTATCTTTTTTTGCTTTCGGTCTCAAGGAGGTGGTATTCGGTCTTTAGTTTAGACTCGACTTAGCTGATCAGGGTCCCCGGACAATATGACATTCGTTTTGCTGTACACGAGGCGTAGGAAACGGTCCTGGATGTTACCAGGTTACTGACTAGAGAACTGAATCACCTGTTCCATAAGGCTCTCCAAGCCGCACGTTGACGAGGCTCTCCGGCTCATATTTGCGGGGTAAAAAGTCCAGTTTTTGCACATTACGTAGGAAGCAGAAGACATGTTTTCGCCTCACCTTTTCTCCTTTCAATTATCATGGCCTTGATCACCTTCCAGAGTTCTTTCGATTGGTACTTTGCTCAACAATTCTTGATTTAAAGCGACCACTCTAACCACGCTCCAAGCTAATGGCACACCGGGCCGGCAGATCGCGGTTCACAGCGGGTCTTTGACTCCGAACACGGAACCCCTTGACCCGGCCGATGTGGTCCCTATCCCTTTGACCCCAAGGCCGAGACGGAATTGATTTTTGACACGAATGTAGGATTCCTTGCCAACCGGGTGCCAAATCAGTTTGGATTCTAGGTATCAGAACTCAAAACTCCTTCGAATTTGGCCGTTCAAGCAAATTTGTGGTTGACATCTTGAACGAGAAATTGTAAGTCGTCATTGGTTCTTTCCCCTTCCAGTCAACAGAGCATACTCAGAGCATGCCTGGTCTGGTCGGCCAAATTTCATGTACATTCGCCTCCCTTGTGGAATTGGTCATGAATTTTCCATCTCTGTGATTTACGGAGATGTACCGGAGTGCTGTTTGGCGGGAAGGACATAATTTGTTACATGCCTCACACACTACCTGTTCATTCTCGGACAAAGGTATGGCCCAGCTTGGTCTCATTGAATATTTGCTAAATGCTATATCATATAGAAGAGACAGTACACAGAGTTGTGCGAGGACAATTGCCCAGATCGTACAACCACGGAGTGAGATGAGAGAGTGAACATCGACCTCTCAACTGTTTTTCATTCCCAGCACGAAAAGGGGCGTCACCATACGCGTTACGGGCGTTCTTGATTTGACAACCTAGACCCCCAAGAGAAGATTGAGGAGTACTTTAAAGCAATGGCAACGTCCAAGCCCAAGACGGTTGCCTTTTTAGGCCCCGCAGCTTCATATTCTCATCAGGTATGGCATGCTCCTGTTCATGGGATGAGGAATTTAGGTGTTGAGCATTTGCTCACAACCAAACCAGGTTACCAAGTCAGCGTTTCCTGAGCCGGAATGGGAACTCAAGGCCACTACTACAATTAGAGGTATGCGAATCAACATGCCCTTATCTTATATGGACATTTCCCTTCCATACTTCCATACCGCTTATTGACATGGACTGTTCGTCCCAAAATAAAGACGTCTTCGATGTCGTCCAAGCAGGAGACGCAACATACGGCGTGGTACCCTTTGAGAACTCGACCCACGGCACCGTGACATTCACCCTAGACTGTCTAGCAGACAGGTCAGACACCTACACCGACATTGCCGTCTGCTCAGAGATTTACCTCGACGTTCATCATTTTCTCCTCGGCAAAATTGATCCCCAAGCTTCTTCTTCATCTTCAGAGCCTCACGCTACCAGCGAGATCCAAGAGCGCCCATCTAAACCTTTAACCTCCCTAGCTCACATCCAAAGAATCTACTCCCACCCGCAAGCATTCGGCCAATCCGGGTTGTTCCTCCAAAAATACCTCAAAGGGGTAGAATTAATCGACGTCAGCTCAACAAGCAAAGCAGCTGCCCTCGCAGCAGCAGACGAGACCGGCACAAGCGCAGCCATCGCGGGCGAGATTGCCGCCTCCCTCGTCGACGGTCTCGACATTCTGGCGAGGAATGTCGAAGATCGGGATGATAATACTACACGGTTTTTTGTTATCTACAGAAAAGGGGAGGAACAGCAACTCCCGCCTTTGACGACTACGCGATCTGGAGAGGAAGAAGGGAAATATAAATCCCTAGTGTCGTTCACGGTGGCTCATCGGACACCGGGGGCTTTGGCGGACGTGCTGGATTGTTTCAAGAAACTGGCCTTGAACTTGACGAGTATCAACTCTTTGCCGAGTCTGATTGAGCCGTTTCAGTACTTGTTCTTTGTCGAGTTTGAGGTGGGTGGGATTCCGGGAGCTGATGTAGATGCTGACGAACGATTAAGGAATTTGGAGGAAATGGTTAGAGGCGTTCCGGCTGAGAGGTGGAGGTTCTTAGGGAGCTGGAAGGATATGAGTAGCAAGAGTCCGAGGATGTGATTAATGATTGTTAGGTTATCTGGGGGATTGAAAAGAGGACGGCTGTGCTTGAACAAGGAGATTAAAATAATATAAGAAGTATCTTAAATAAATAAAAATGAGTCTATTAGAAAGCGAGAAAGCGCGTGTTCATATTCGTCATATCGGGGCTGCTTGCCTAGATAGCAGGAAACTATCGATACTCATTGCGTCGATAGTTTCTTGCCATCAGAGGCAAGCACCGATATAACGGATATAAACACGCGCTTTCTCGCTTGAGTCAAAAAGCTTTTGGACGAGCTGGGAATCGAACCCAGGACCTTTCGCAAGGGAAAGGAACCATCAACCCTCGAATGAGGGTGGAAAGTTGCTAAGCGAACGCTCTACCAACTGAGCCACACGCCCTGATATGATTTGTTGAAAGCTTTCGTCAGTATGCTGGCTAATGTTGGATTGTGGAGAATGTCTGCATGATTAGGGTTTCTGCTGTGTGGAGGATACTACAAGAGGGGGTACCGGTATGTGGGGAACTTGGACGTGGTGAAAGTCAGAGGTTCTTCTGTGATCGCTTCTCTATTACTCTTCAGTGAGTAATCGCTGGGATTAAGTGAGATTAACTGTGGCTCGGCAGATTGACACATGGGTTGAGCTGCAAAGATGTTGTGTCCAGGTCTGTTGAGTTATCAGGCAGGCTACTTTGTTCTGCGTCGAGCAATGGATGATCCAATAGCTGCCCCCAAAAGATGCATCTACAAGATGATTACCAGGAGACTGTTGCATGAACTTGATGGCCTCTAAGCTTCGACTGTCGAGTTAATCTGCGAGGTGGTGGGCATGATCTTTAACCGGACGAAGGTGTCCGATTTCTGTGTAACAATATGCCTTCGTCCTTTCGGTGGCCAAGAGAATCCCTTAGTTGGTGTACAATGTTCTCTCAAATAGTCTGATTGTAGTTGAGCCAAAGATTTAAAGACTCTTTGCTGCGTACCCGTACTCTACTGATGCTTCATCTGTGCTGTCGATATGTTGGATATGTATGTCATTACCTTCGCGACCTCGACACATGACGATCCGGGATTCAGACATGGACGAAATGGTCAGCGGTTCTTGGCACGATACGCATATCAACACAGCTAGCTGTCTTCTTCCAGTAATATGATCCAGGATCAAGGTAAAAAGACGCAAGTCATTCAAGTAAATAAAGCACGCGGTCGATATAAGCTTTACCAAGTGTGTCATGTTCCTAGGCAATCACTTGGCCATCTGAAGGGGGGGTTCCGAAACAGGCAGCTCGATAAACTCTTGTTAGTCACCCCTCCCGCTTTGAGACGTTTGTTACAAATGGGAGTGAATTGTTCATTCTACCGTCTCTAAATCCAAGAAGCTCATCGCCTGCCTCTTCCCGTTTGGTCGTTGTCAAGACTCGAAACCCGAGGATTGTACGTGGCATGACAATTATTTATGCTCCATGGATGTTTCCCTGTTTTCCATCTCATTGCCATCGTTCCTCGTCGTTTTACCCAAAAGGATCCTTATTGCTCATCCCAACTGGCCAACACATCAGCCCTTGACCAGCCGTTCCATAGCCTTCCGAAAGGTTTATCGTCATGAGGTGAGCTACTTCGACCTTTAGTGGCAACTCTCTTCCATTCTCCCATTCACAAACGAAACTCCAAAGTTCACCCATAGTCATGGTTCATCTCCTTGAACCACAGTCCAAGTAGATAAATGCCCAAGAATACCTAAGTTCAAAAAGCAATCATGCCTACAACGCCATGCAAAAAAGATAAGTCATTATCCCAACACAAAACGTCCGAGTTCAACAAGTAGACGGAAAATGAGAATATGAAGAACGACAGACAGAAAACACAAATCTGATCCACCGCCATCAACGGCTTATATAAATGAGGTAAGAAAAAGTGACTCGGAGGGAGAAAATCAGGTCTTGCCTCCCGGTCACCCATGGACAACCAACACCAAAGCGAGAACCTGCCACTCCATTCATACCAAAAAGATTCAGACCGAACCTCCTCCGTCCTTCCAAAAATATATATCCTCCCCCTCCCCCCCCAAATGAAGCACGATGCCTAACCGCCGCCCCGATCCATGCCTCGGCCTCGGTACAATATGTGAGTGAGCGAAAGTGGATGACCGTTCCCCAACAAAAACCAAGCAAAAAAAAAAGCCAGACAGAGCCACATTACCTTAGTGAGCATGAAGAAAAAGAAAATTTTCAACAAATTTATAGCGTGCGGTTAGATTCGGGTTTTTATGATGGATGATCTCGATGTCCTCGTGGGTATGTGGATTTCGGAGGACGAAAAGAACCTTCACCACCACCTTCGCCACTGCCGCCAAGTCACAATGAAAAGTGGACAAGTCGGCCAAACTGGTATGTATGGTCGGATCGAAGAAGAACGTGACATGATATATATAAGTACGTGTAACGAAAGAGCGAAGATCAAACAGCCTCTTAATGGTATATCGGTATATAGAAGAAGAAAATAAAAATAAATAGCAAGGCTAGTCCCTCCCATCCCATCCATTCCTCCACCGATTTAAACTAGTAAAAGCAGCCTAACCGCCACCCGCCCGCCTACGTACCAAAAAGAGGAATCGAAAAGGAAAAGGATCAGACGTGTAGTATTGATAGAATAAAAGAATACTTATCATATACTGGACTGGGTAGGGTGTAAGTGATGTGGTGCGTGCCAAAGATGCGGAGACGCGGCTGGATGGTTGGGCGGGCGAATATGACAAGTGAAAACTGTGAATGACTGAAAATGCGAAAAAACGAAAGTGGCTTGTGCTGCTCCTGAAACTCCTATGCTAAAACAAGAAGCGAAAGAAAGAAGAGTAAGAGCTCGAGAAAGGCTCAAAATAAATGGGTAAGTATTAAAAGAAAAAGTGTAGAAAAACCAAAAGCCGTGCTTTTTTATCCATCAAGACATCACCTTCATTGCTGCGTTCAATATGGATGCACTCCGTGGGTGTTTGTGTGTTTTCTTGGATACGGGACTCGGGAGCCTTGGAAACAACAAAAATGAAGTAAGGACTAATGACAGACAAGAACAACAGCAAAATTGTACTAATCCGCCATCCATCCTGTTCCATCCATGGTGTGCCCGAGCCCCGTTCCCCATGCTGCAACTCTTTTCTTCCTCAACCCACAACGTTCCTCCCGGAATGCCTCCACAAAGAGGAAATTCCATCATCATTAAATGTGCTTCGTGTAATACGTGCTGCAACGTAGATGCTGAATAACTCGTTCTCGACACAAAACCAACATTCGTTCCACCAGACGAGACTCTAGAAGTAACGCCTGGCGGAGCGTGTGTTAAAGCCCTTCCTCGCCGGCCTTGCAAAGTTTTATTTCACGGCCCCACTCGGATTTGAGAACTTGTGAGGCTGTGATCCTGCGCGAGGGGTTTGGATCTAGAATGGAGTAGATGACGTTTCTGCAACGAGCCTGTTTTTTCGAGTTAGAACTGCTTGTCACACATGTCAGTCGATTGTGTTAGGGCGGACACGTACCCTGTGTAATGATTCGATTGGGCCGTAACCCTCTTCATCCCGGCGGCCTTCAAGGTATCGAGCATAAAACTCATCCTCATCCCTTCTGGCCAATCTCCAGAGATGGCGCCCTGTTCTCATGGCCATGTAGATCACACCGCAAGCCCACACATCAACTGCGCGCGCATCGAATTCCTTGTCGATATACTCTTCGGGGGCAATATACGGAGCCGACCCACAAAGACCCGAAACCATGTGTGCATCGTTCTCCCAAGCCATGCGGAAGCATTCGCCGTTTCCAAAGTCGGTGATTTTGATCGCACCCCGCGTCGTCAGGAGGAGATTTTCCGGCTTGAGATCACGATGGGCTACGCCCATCTCGTGCATGTACTCGACACCACGCATCATCTGCTTGAAGAAACAATCGGCCTCGGCGACCTCGAGCTTTCCGGCCGAGAGAATGAGGGTGTATAGATCACCGCCGGCGCAAAACTCCATCACTTCACAGTAGTCACCCTTGGCATCTTTGAGCAGGTCCAGGGTATGGATGACGTTGGGATGCCTCAAGGACGAGGAGATGCAGAATTCGGCCGTCAGACGCTTGCTGTACTTCTTTTCCGTCTCCTCGGGTCTGCGGCGGAACTCTTTGACAGCAAAGAGCTTCTCCCCACCACCGGCTTCGTTCTTCTTGTGCGAGATACGCACGATACCAAAGGCTCCACGGCCGACGACCTCCTGGCACTTGCCATACTTTTCTACTAGCGAAGCTGATACATTGTGAGTACCCGGTTTCCGCTCAGCAGGAACGGCGCCGTCCTTCTCCCTCTTGAGAGTGTCAACCCAACTTGAGACCAATGACAGGTCATTTTCCGCCACCTGTTCCGGTTTCTTGCCAAGAAGCGACTTGATCATGTCGGTGAGCTTCTCTTGGCGACGACTGGATCTCAGAAAGTGCTCGTGACCACCCGTAGCATTGGGGTCGAGCTCGAAGCGTTGATGTGGGACCTCCTTGCCGTTCGCCGTCTTGGCCTTGGCACCAGTTGCGGTTGATTTCTCCATCAGGGCATCGGAGATGGACATCTGGCGTTGCGGTGTAGCGGGTTTCGCGCCAGGCTGAGGAGTTGCACTATGTGCCGGTGTGCCGACTCTCGATGCATCGACACCGGCTTTCCTCATGGCGGCTTCGGCGGCGGCGGCTTTTTGGGATGCATCCTTTGTAGAGAACATGCGAGTCAACCTCTCCTTCACTGACCCCTTCTCAACAGGCTTGGCCAGTTGCTCGACCGAGCCCGAGGGCATCGGCAGGCCATTTTGACCATTTAGCTTGGGCGACCGTTCGACTGATCTGATCGACGACGGCTGTGATGCGCGTTGCGAGGAGGAGGAAGATTTGGCTTCGGAACCGCTCGCCATGGGGGGCGGTGGGAGTAAACCTCGAAAGTGGATTTGGGAAAGCGACACAAAAAGTGGCAGAGAGGCTCCTGGGCCCTGCTGGGAGGGTGACGGAGATGGGTTGGACTGAGGGGTTGTCACAAGGTAAGCTGCAAGTAAATTTTGGGGTCCTGGTCACTGCGCTTATGCAAGCAACAGCGAAAGTGGCGGCAAGAGCGCCTTAACGAGTGGGCAGAGCCGCCCAATTTTCCTTTTCGACGCTCAAAACCGCGGCGGTGGCAGAGGTGACGGCCTCAATTCTTCTCCTTGCAGAGGAAGAAGTGTTTGGAGTTTTGAGGTTTCCACCGGAATAATTGGTGGACTTCTCCGAGAGCGAACCGGCAGGGCGAGGTGTCGGGATAGATGGGCGAGGCGCTGGTGGGTTTGCGGGTTCAATTCGGTATTCTGGTGCGCAACAGTGGAGAACCAAAAGTCCTTGCTTTCCTTGTCAAGTCGATTTTCACTGGTAGTCCCTTCTGGAGACCAGGATGTGCTGTATTGTGGGAGAGCGCGAAGGAGGAAGGTAGGGAATAAAAGGATGGACTGTCAGTCGGGATCTGTTGGAAAGCAGGTTCTAGTGTAATCCAAGACAAGACCTTTGAGAGGACTGAAGGTAAAATTCGGTGCTAGTAAGAGCGGAGAATTATAGTGGAACAAGACTTTTGGGTGAGTGGAGAGCCATCGTGTGAATTTAGAGAACGGGTTTCAAAGACATGAAAAGGTTGTCTTGGTTGCGCCTGGTTGGGGCGGCGAACTTGTTATAAAGTTGGTTGATGATGAAGTCACGGCTCGCAGGTTTAGGTACCTCCTTATGACCCAGCTCCCAAGCAGACTCTGGATCTTCCGAGTGGGCTCGTGCGTCCTTGGTTTAGGTAAGAAATAGGTGATGCAGAGGTTGAGTGTGGGATTTGGTGGTATTTCCCGTAACTCTGACTGCCCCTCTGCCCCTCTTTTTCGGCTTCTGGAAGTCTTTCGCAGTGGACAAGGCAAAATAAAATTCTCAAAATTGGTAATATAGACTCGGTTGTTTCGTAAAAGGATAGGAGACGCCCTGCTGCAGGAAAGAAGTTTCTATGGCAGAGCTGACTCTGCGAGTCACTCGGCGACGGCGGGGCGGTAGAATCGATGGGAATTGACCTCAGGGTACCAGTTATTGGTGAGTGAACCTTTGAGCCTAAGGATGACTGTTGGCCGCTACCACAGCCACTGCCACGGTACGTAATACTTGTAAAGTCTACGAACCGTGGTGGTGGATGGAAGGAAGTTCCGTAACTTGAAGGGCGCCTGGTTTTTTTTTGGGTGGCAAGTAGCGTACGGTTGCGGCTTGTTTTCGGGTCGTTACATTGGCAATGGTTGGCCCGCTAAGGTGTCTGAGGTTTAGGTTGAAGACAAGATCTTCCTGTCCACCTGACAGAGATGAAAAAAAACACCCTGGAACAACAATTGCCGTCCACAGGTGGTTTGAGTTGCTGGACGCTTCCACGCAGAGGTCGATGACTGTGTAATTCAGTCAAAGAGACAGGAACAACGGATGGGTGGAAGAGGGGCGCAGCCCACGGTAGATGAAGGATGGGATGATAAATACACTTGATAGGGCGTGAGGGCCTAGAACCTGTGAGCCAGCCAGACCGAAGGCATCGCTCCTCCAACCTGAAATAGTGTTTTTCGTGGTAATATATATGACCCCTTTCTTTCTTCTGATCCCCTTTTGTCTCATTTCTATTCACTGACAGCGTGGTCCGAGTTGGTGGAACACCAGACACAGGGCCCTGGAGGCTGATGATCGGCCAGCCCTAGCGATACTGAGTGTTGGGGTTGTACAGTGCAATACTCTACAAAGAGGAACTTGCATCAACTCCGAGTTTGCTACGGAGGGAAGGTATTGAGGGGTATCAACGCGGTATTGTAATACCCGGTACCCCGTAGGTACTCGGTCTCGGCCTGTAACAAAAACGAACATCACCGGTGTTCTTTCACCAAGGTCGTTCGACATCGGCTGCCAAAGGCTCAACCTCGTGTCTTTGCTTTGTTCCTTGTCCGCCGCTTTCAGGGCCGGTCCAGTGCTGGTATTCCCACGGGCATTGTATTACTGGGCCAGCCCTCCGGGTTTCGGGTTGCGATCACTACCCAGTGCACTTTTCACGCCCTAATGTGGGATCTCACAGCTGCTTTCCCCTGTTGCATGCATACGATCGAACTCTGTCCTGTTTGGATGAGATTCTGGAGCGTACAACCCGGGTGGCTAAGCACTTCATGGATCTTAGTTCTTGACCGCTCGTCCTAACGTAAGCAGTATTTGGGTGAGGTGGGGAAGGGGAATCGGCAGCGGGACGTCCATGTTAAAACTATCGAGATTCGCGCCAAGAGTTAAAGAGTTACCCACGATGTCTGAGCATTAGGTGGATTCGAGGCTTCATGTTGTTGAATCTTGTTGAAAGTGTCTCGTGCCTTCGTGGCTCCCCCTCGGCTTAAAGAAGATTGGTTCGCGACTTCCCACCTAATGACCTGGGCCCGGCCAACAAGAGCAGGAAGGAACAGTTTCCGTGAAGCATCATTCACCACACCACATGAACAAGTCCTATCAGCAGTCATGGCAGGAGCAATCAGCAATCAGCAATCACACCGGCAATTACATCCATGCCATGATTGCGTAAATCCGGCGGGCAAGGAGAGATTCGCCGTCCACACTTGTATTTCACAGACCTATTCCTGTCATGCTCAACCAATGTTCTCCTTCGTTATCGAGAAGCCGCCTTCAGCAACCCTCTCTACGCATCACTTCAAGGCCTCTTACTGTTCCCGTCCGGCGCCCCTCCTTTGCATCGATTCTCCATCGTCCTTTTCCCATTCCAGGTGACGCACCGACACCCATCCTTTTCCTGAACTACCCGTACAGCAACTACTACCTACCTACAGCAGACATGATGCCCGCATGGATATCTCTTGCCTTTGTTAGGTCGTCTTGGTCAGATTCGTAATCAAGCATCCAGCAGGTCGACAATTAGTCGGACTCTTGCATCAAGCCTGCTGTGCTGTCCATGTTTGTCCTCTCCGTCGGGTCTGAGCAAATCAGCAATGTATGAGGCATTTTATTTTTCTCTTCTCCCTTATTACATGGCACCTTCTTCTTGTTCTTGTTTCTCCAGGTCAAAGCCGTGCATCCGCTATTCAAGCGGTAATGGGGGAGGAATTTCTATCCTGCCCGTCGCCGCATCTATCTTACCGGCATCCAGGCGAGAGATCCGCCAATGGTGATTGGCTGCCGAGCTCCGCACATCCCCTATTGATCAATTCCTTGGCTCTAGGGCCCTAATAAAAGCTCCATGCATTGCTTGCTCGCTTGTTCGCGTGGGTGACTTGGCTTCCACTAACCCGTATTTCGGAGGTATTCTTTACAATGTAGATGCCTTGGCGGGCTGCCTCAGTTCGAATCGCCATGACACTTGCATGGCAGAGGTGAACGGCATCCAAATGTCGTGATCCGTCTCCCATCCTCCAGGCGCCACATATCTCAGCAGAACACAGAACCCGATTTGCTGTCCAGGACACCCTCAAAACAGCTATTGAATCCGATCAAGGCATTCTTGGCGTTTGGTACCGCTCTCAACTGAACCTGGAGGCTGGTTGCACAACACCACATCCAGAACTCCGTCTCGAGCTCTGTCAAGACCATCAATATTTTACTCCAGGATGCCGAGGTAACAGAAACAAGCTCTAAGCAGCGGTGTATAAACAAGGACCTGTCAAGACTCAGCAACTATCCGAGAAGCTGACCGCTCTGCAGGTCCACGGTCCTGTGCCGAATACGTACCTCGGAAGTCACTTCAGATGACCCCACCTCAAACTCATCTGCCAATCCCGTCAGCCACCGAATCCTTTTCCTCGAGAAGATGGACCACCTGGTGACCGGGTGGTCGTTTCACCACAGATTAGGAATGGGTTTCTGGATTTCGGGCCCCGGAACCGGAGAATACCATCTCGTCACCAACCGCAGCTTGATTGGAGAAGCCAAGTTAGGTGCCCTGTGGTTGGCTGTCTCGGTCGTGTCAACTCTGGATTCTGGCCTGTTAGAGGGTCCCCCCCTCTAAACACCGAAGCGATCGAGCCTGTCTCCTCATTTATTTACAGGATCGAAAGCCTTACCAATGACCATAAGAGGCAAGCCACAACGCTGGAAGGGTCGTATTTTCTTGGGATTGCCGTGATCCCTGGATTGATGCCATGGAAGCCTACGCATGGCGCATACGTCGTCATTGAGGTCTTCGCCGCGACAAGCTCCTCGGGTTGCCTTTGCCCGAACGTGCAAGACCCATTGACCCGTGCGATCAAGGTGTAAAAAAAGCGATCAGGGGAGTACAAGTGTACAACCTCAATTCTCTAAGTGGTGGGGTAGTTGACTCCAAGAGACAGGGGGAGCTCTGAGCCGTGGAGGGGTACCCCCTGCAAGAAACAGGGTCGGTCGATGACGATGAAACAAATCAAAGAAGCTCAACACGTGGCGGCGATGCGCGCTGGGAATTTGTCAATTCCAACAACTTGCGAGAATGAGATATCAAGCACCTTCCCGAGATGAACTGAGAGCTTCATGCATGCTCACTACATATGTACGTACTTGGCTTGGCAGGTAGGAGCCAAGTCCAAACCGCTCACCGTCATTGTCTGGGAATTGATATCGTCTTGCCGCTTGTAAATTGGCATGTGCTCGTGGAAAGCATGGGTTTGCTTCCGACCATCGGTTTCATTTACAAGTTCCTTTTAATGCGATATTTTTGATATTGAAGTTTCTTGGATTTCATATGACATGCTGCTTGGTCACATCAAGTGAATGAGACAGCGCCAGAGGAGTCAAAACCCCTATCCCGACCCCAATGCCTCTTATCACGACGAGAACAATCTCACAAGAAAAATCCAGAAGACGAACAAGAACGATCAGACACCTGCTACGTACTGATTTCAACAAGCAAGCGAAAGAATCCACCACCAGCACGGGCCCCCGGGACATCCCTGGTGGAGGTTAAAAGAACGCCGCGAGAAAAAACAAGCTTTTGCCAAGCCGGGGCGAGTGGGTGATGGGATGATGCCAAGCATCTCTGGGAAACAATGACGGACGGCTTGGATGGACGGCAGACAGCGTGGCACGCCAAAGGGGGGCAAGCACAAGGCTGGTTCTTCTTTTGTTCACTTGTGAACAGAAAATTTTCAAAGTGAAGAGGTTTTGATGTGGAAAAAAAAATTTATTTAAAGAAAACCTCAAGCGCAATTTCTCCCCTTGGAGGCAACGTGGGGTTTTGGTGGTGTTTGGCTCGAGCTGCCGATGATGGGGAAATAGTACGGACATGAACTGCTGTCCACCCTCTCTCATGTGCAAGATTATGTGACGTATGAGTCTTAATTTCTGCTGGGGTCCAATAACGAAGAATTGTAAGTCTTGGGTTTGTCACGGGGAGTTTATTAATGTCGTGAAGCCAAGCCAGCATTGAGGCGTGACAAACAAATTCTTGGCCTTCAACTTTCAGTCCCTCCTAGTGACTAACCTCTTATCTCACACGTTGGAAGCCATGAATATTTCAGTGTATGACTCACTCAACCTGGAGTTCTAGTTCTTGACTTGATTATTAGTTGGGCCGATTCTGTGCTGCTTTGAGAAGGAAGTGGTCATAATTATCTGTCTACGTAAGCAGCAGCATTCTTACATAGAATGGCATTGGCATCATGTAATCCAGGTGGCCCTCCCTCACCGACAAATCGTGAATGGGAACATTTTCTGTAAATTTTCACGAATCGATGCCAAGAACTAATTCTACTCTTATGAGAATATTTTACTTGGCTAATTATTAAGTAACGCCTCCTGTGAAAGAGATTAGATGAAAAGAGAAAAGTACTGATACGAGTAATAGGATTTGTCATAAATCGAGATATCGAATATCCTATTTGTATCTAAACCTTCGACACATGTACGGTATGTGCCATGGGCAAGATGTCCGTGGCTAGATATCATGGGTTACTATCGAAGTATTAGATAAAACATGAGGAATTTCTCTCGCTTGCTACAATCTTACCTCACCATGCTAGTTTCTTGACATATCTGAAGACAGTTCCCATCATCATATTGGATTCCTCTACAAAACCCACTCCTCACTTCTCTACGTGTCCTGGGACCCTTTGTCCCATGTTTCGGAGAGAGACAGAAAGAACAAAGATGGTAAAGAAGTCCAACAAACAGAGCAGACGGTAACAATATAACCTTACCGCTTCGAACAATATATCACATACGACCATACCTACTGGAAAACTCGGCATCCCGTCCGCTCTGCCTTAGATAAGCCAGTAAGGGAAGAATGTGCTGTGTGGTCGTGACACTTTATAAGCGAGGTAGGATCCACAGTTGGATCCACTTTGCATCTCGCCAAAGGAACGTGGCGTTAGCCCCGATGGCATCATCCATCACATTGAGCATCCACGCTGGCCCCAGCAGCCACAACAGCCGCAACGGCCTCGGCGTGTCCATTCTGAGCTGCCAA